>JAATLQ010015643.1:40234-58275 GCA_013421005.1 Heliconius erato x Heliconius himera | reverse complement strand
AAAATAAATGGCGACGGTTAAAAATTGCGCGGGCATATAATCATCATCGACATAATTCTGTCATCGGGATGCGGGACCGCGAATAAATAGACGCCGTCACACTCCAGAAATTTCCGTCACACAAAACAAGGCCCAATTTATAATTTAATTAAAGCGCTTTCATTATAGCCGTATACTGTAGAAGATAAAGATATTTATTTACCATCGTTTATACACTTTAGGTAGAGAATTACAGATTTTTTCCGAATGGCATAAGATAATACCATAAAAAAAATCTGTTAAGATAAACAACTATAAAAATAAGCATGCTACATATACGTAGAAAACAAATATAATTTTCTAGTTCGATTCCCATTCCCTAATATTATTAATTATTATTTTCATTTCGTCGCTCTGGTCACCCAAGGCAAAGGGCGGAGTTGAGTCCCGTCACGTAACACGGCGGAAAGTTCCACTCGGCACTGGGCAGAGCCTACCCTGCTCTATGCATGGTACAGCCCGAAGCTGAAAAAAGAACTATAATTTCAAATAAGTTCTTTGCTATAATAATAGGTAAGTAGATACCTATAGTAATCGATTTGAACTCATAACAGTACTCTCAGTTCTAAGATATCGTTAACGTGATGTACGTAGCGCGAACATTCTATAGTTATTTAGCGCACAACGAAGTATTTATGACTTCCTGTGTCGTCGGCGTTAGTGGTGATGAAAATGTACCAAAATCTATTAAATTTCTAATCTGGAAACATTCTATAAATAAAAATTAACTTTTTATAACATAATTCGAGAAAACCTTTGAATTAATAATTATTACAGCTTAATACTACATGATGCCATTACGAGTTATATGCTTAAAAAGGTAGCCAATTGGAATCCTGGAATTATTATAATAATTGACAGCACTTTTTGTATTGGCCTTGTTACACAAATTTAATTTTAGTTAATTTTTTTTTTGTCAACGAAAGCCACACAAAACCTAGTATAGTTGAGCCATTGCTCAAATACACTACAAAGTACAAATTAATAACCGAATCTGTCCTGCACATCAAAGAAATGACTTTAGTTTTATTTAAGTACGTGTAATTTTTATCCAGCAAAAGATAAATAGATTCTTTAAATGTCTTGTATATAAAATAATTTTAACACACATGGCAGTCTATACAACTGGAAGTCGGGTTACATCGTAACTTTAACTTAACCAGCAAAAAGAAAGTAAGAAAAGAAGCTTGCTTAGATCAAATTTCCCGTTATTTTTGACAATATTATGTTGTAAATATGAATTTTGTTCACTTGAAATAGGCATAAGATATTTATCTGTGACAGAATATAATTTCGTATAATTTTACTAACAAAGCTATAATCGCGTGCTGTTAAAGTCGTATAGGTATAATAAAGTCTAACTACATATAAACGTAGACGCGTCGGTGAATCATGCGCTCCATCATGTCACGTTACGACCTCGAATATTACAGCTAGACATGTACCTTACATTTTTAGAATAGTATAGTATCGATAAAATATTGAAATAAAAAATAATGAGCGTTTTTTCTTCGCTTTTTGAAAACTTACGAGCATATACCAAAATATTATTATATCGTAGTTATTTTAATACAAATCAATGGAGAAATGGAGGTTAACAGTTAAAAGTAACACATATTTTTTATTTCCTAAAATGGAATTTATGAGTAATATTATCTATAAACTTTAATAGTACTTAAATTAAAGATATCATATGAATCATCGTCATCATATTGTCTAAATAAAGATTTACAAGACGAAATAAGTTGGATTTCGAAATATTGAGAAAATGAAAGCGAACCCCAGAGGAATGTAGATGTCGATGGAGTATTAAAAGTATATATAACTCTGTTTTTAAATATTATTCCTTTTTATTTTTCATTTTCAAAGAAAAAAAATAAAAAGATAACCCCTTTAGCGTTTTTCAATATTATAACATTTATTACGTAAAATATTATACACGTTAATTTATATTCCAAGTATATGTTAATTTCGTGCAAACCCGTTCAACTGTTCAAACAATATATAATTAACACATGACGATAATTATTAACATCGATAAGCACTCAATGAGCATGATGCACTTCACTAGCGTTATGCTAATCTGCGGCTCGGATGTCATCTTACGCAACAGGCGACCGCAGCGAGTGTGTACGCGGCTTAACTCCGCACTAGTTAGTGCCCCACTTCGAGTTTTAACCAAACCAAGGTGATCCTTAAACGTACGTGTACGTGAGTGGAATAATATTTAAATATGTTAATGCAATAGGTTTTCGTTGATTGCTTTCCTATTTGTTTAAGGAAGGAATTACATCACCATGACTGTACAACGATTGATTAAGAGATAACAATTCATTTGCACGGCGTGTCGTCTAAGTGTTTAGAGTGATTTAAGTAATGATAAATTTTTAATATGATACCTTGTATAATACATATATAAAAAAAATATTATTTTTTTTACACAACATAGGGACTTTCAATCGATACACCTACCTATGCAATTTAAATTTTTAACAATGACCTCCTGTTTTTTTTTGGAGCTTAAACGGATCACCGGGTATTAATAAAAATTTAATTTTCACCCGACATATTTCCAGGTTCGTATTAAAACATGACTATTTTTCATCCTTGTGAATCAAATAGTTCTCTCGGGTAAAATTTAAACGTCAGCCTGCGTTATGTAGTGGGTAGCAAATATAAACAAGTCGTTAAAATTATTTTAAAAACATGAAAAACAAATTAAAACTATTTGTTTTTCACTTTACCCATCATCGAGGCATGTTTATTTTTCATGTAAAATAAATCAGAAAGAGAAATAAATTACTTTAATTTATGTCACTACGTGAAATATGTAAGAGGTACTGACTTAAATAATTAAACATTTTAAATTTTATTTATTTACTACATAATAAAAGACATACAACTACATAATAAAACATATACTCGTACTATGTTTAAATAATGACAGAATAATGGGTATTTATAATATAGCTATTTTTTTCTATGTTTTAAAAGAGATCTTTCCTAGAAATCCTTATACTTCCATGAGAAAGTTAAATGCATTTAGGTTCCATAAGGCACTTGAACTTTGTTTTTATTTAGTTAATTTTAATAACATTAGTTATACTAAAAGATTATAGCATTATTTACAATAAAAAGTAAATTCGGTCACAAAAATCATTATATTCAAGTTTAAAGGTGTGTTACACCTCCATAACACAGCAGGACGCGGCGGAAGTGAGCAGTTTGGGCTAGGCCCGGCTTCCTGCAGTCGCGCGTCGCTGCATGCAAATAACCGGCTGACCGGCGCGTGCGCAGGCACGTGACGAAACCAAAATAATCAATAACTATTGGCTTTAATACTAAAAAGATGAAAATAAAAAAAATATTTTGCTATTTATTGTTATCATTTAATGTTCTATATTGGTTATAACTGGTTTATTCTGTGTTTTTATGTTCAAAGGTTCGCTTGCATTACATAAACGTCAAAGTAAACTACATAAAATGCAATATAAATCACTTTTAAATTTATTGCTTTATTATTTAGTAAATATTATCATCATTATTAAATGTAAGCACAACAAACAGTATTAACACAACGATATTTATTATTATTTTCACTAAAGGCTACAAAATGAAAAATGCATGCTTTTTCTGCGATCACATCAAATTGCCAGATTTATTTAAAATTGCCCTTAAATACACAAATTTTATTAAAGTTTGTTGAACTGGCTCCTATAGTCACGTACACACATCCGCTCTATGATACATCGTAATGTATTACCATTGTGAATTTTTTATATCCCATTATTGCCGTAAGTCCGTTTTTTTCCGGTCTACTTGGTTACATACATACGTGGCTAGCCATCGGAACGTGTGCACGCGCATATATTGATGATTTATACTCGATTAATCGAATATAAATACTTATTAGATACATATATCCCGTTAGCATCATTACTGGTCGCTAGAAATACTAACACGATTCTATAATTTCACTGCCACTGGATGATTACCAACACGTTATATAAACTTCTTGCAATCATAAACTTGAAAAACACGAAATTGATTTTACCTATGTAACAAACATTATAATAAATGATGGAAAGTTTTTTTTATATAAAATATTTCATTTTTATTAAACGCTGCATATTTAGCTATAGACATTTAATTTAAGTCAACATAATTTTTAACTAAGAAGTATCAATAGCTTAATTTCTTTTTATTTAAAGTTGCTAACTGTTAAGTAACTATTTTTTCATTTAAGATTTCCTGGAATACAATGGTTATGTTGCTAGATTGTCTCTTACTGAGATATTTTTTGGCTTTACGTCAAAGAAAATATTTACAACGCACGCCACGCCACCATTTTCTTATATTTCATATCTCTCACAACCGTACGACACACATTTCTTCACTCCGATGCACCGTTTCACGCATTTTTATCCTCTAACGATTTCACACATATTCAACGACTTAATAAACTAAGTCAACTTAATAACTTACAAAACGCACCTAGATCTCATTTATTCTCATGTTCGATCAAATCATTTTACTTTAGCCTCAAATGTCTTTAATGTCAAATATTTTACATTATACAAATATTATGTTATGAACGAATTAAAGTTTTTTAAATGTATCTAATTTGACGACAAATTACAAACAAGCAAGATAATGTTGATAAAAAAAATGACAGCTACATAGTATTATGTGCAAAAATCCAACATAGAACAATAGATGGCCTTGGGCGAAGCGCAGTAATCAGTGTTTGTTGGTAACAATGGCGCCGTGGTCCGCAGCGCGGTCGCCCGGCAGAATGAAATTGTAGGAAAACAATTCGGTAGCCTCACTCCGAGGAGGGACAGATTCATTTTGGCTTCTCGAAGAGAGGAATTATTTTTCTTTTATTACTTCTCAAATTAAAAGTCGATTTGATTGTGCTCCAGAAATATGTAGAACGTCTTTTGTGTAAGCGCAAAATTTTTTTGTCATTTAATTCGTTTATTTAACAATTTTCACTGGCTTCTTAATTTAACAGTCTCTGCTATTGACGATTAAAAGATTTATTATAAGATATCGTTCTTTATTCCCTACTTGAGGAAAACACAATGAAATATAAAGTTATACATTAGTTGTAGATAATAAAGACAATTATCGGTAAATAATAGCCCCATCAACGTGATAGTCACTCTGCACGCAGAAATCTTAAATAAGAGCAATTTAATTCAATGCCGTGAGAACTTTATTGAATAAGACTCTGGTCTAGTTCGCAGTTAATCTTTAAAACAACTATTATTAACGCTAGTTATCCATAAACCGTACAATGTTTTGATATTACTTAAGTTGCGTTTGCTACGTCATAGTTCTTTAGCATGGCGGCTTTACACGAAAAAAAAATATATAACTGTATATTTTGTGCAAATTAATAAATAGGAGTGTTTGATCAAAGTTAGTCGCAACATATCATTGAGGATTTCAATCAGAAACTCAATCAGTCGGCTTACAAAACCGACACGGTGCAATCCAATCCTGGTTGAAATCGAGACCGCGTCCGATAGTTGCTGTAAGTGAAACCGTATACTATGCAACTTCCGTCCACAATATGTTAGATATCCGATGACCGCCCGGTAAGGCACGGCCCCCAGTCGCTGCGGTTGCACACGTCCATCTAGTTTACTGCTACACCTATGTGTCCACATCCTATCGTACTTAACATGACGGGGAATTAATTATCGCCGCCATTAAAACAATTGTTTCAATAGAATACTCGCTTAACTAAATCCTTATCTTGTAATTATAATAACAATGACTTCATAAAATATACTATTTCAATTTTAATTAGCTCTCTAATTATGAAGGAAAAATACTGGGATTATACCGCCATACCTATATAACTTATAAGAGAGTTACGAAAGCCTAATAAAAAATACATAACTGAGCACCGTCGGCAAACGAATAGAGGGGCGTTCGCTGTTACAAAGTCTCAAGGGAACAATATAAAAATGATACAACGCTTGCAGCGGTGTCGTGAAAGAAAAATCGATAGAAGAAAATGTCAACTCTATAGAAAAGATTAGATTAACTTTGGTCAAACTCCCTTCACCTTTATATTATTATACTATGCTTATATCCTTGAAATTTACGATATCCAGATTTATTAGGTCAGTAAGGTTGAGTATATTATCATATGCGTACATGTGTAGTTTTGTATAGCTATTTCTAATCCTTGGAAACTAAACAGACTAGAATTCTCATAAATACAAGAAGCAAACTGCTGTAGAGTGTTATAGTGCTTACCGAACTGATAGTAATACGTCAACTGGTCTTACCTGTAAAAAGAAAACAATTATTAATAAACATTAGTAAGTTCAAACAACTAAAAGAGCAGAGAGCCCGCCAACTAGACAAATACAGCTAGATTGTTTAAGACAAGAACGAATAACAAACAAAATAGATCAAAATGTTTCACCGATCGCATTGTACGTCCAGCCTTGGTGCTTATTTGTCTTGGATGCAGTGCTCAGAATGTGTTACTAATTTAATAGTTAAGGATTTATAGAATACGACGCTAATGTACGTTAATGTAACACCTTCTGATGAGAACCAATTGGCTGCATTCCCGATCGTACCAACAAATCACACAGAACGCGAACACTTGTAGTTAGTACTGTTGATAGATTTATTCATGGAGTGGGCAGGCCTACCAGCTTTAATGTAAATCAGTCAGCTGGATGGGTCCTTTCACGAAATAGACACGATTACTTTGCGTTAAGTGACATATGAACTCCTAGGGACCTCGGCAAATGTTGGTGCGAAAACAAATATTAGAATCTATTGTCGTACTCTCGTTTTCTTAGTTATAGTTTCTGACGCACTCTACCTTAGTATAAATATCTTATGAGTAACAAAGAGTAATATTTTGGTAACATTAGTACTCAAAGCAAGGCTAACCTAGAGAATATGTTAAAACCAAATAGTTCGTGGTATAATAAAGATTAAAATAAACGGACCAGTCACATTCACACACAATTCACAGAAATATTAGTTTCATAATTAAAATATTTTCAGATTACGATTAATTTAGATAACATATTATAATGAGCGTTGTTTTTAATAAAATATATTTTTTAGCTTAATGCTGTATGCCGCACATAGCAGGGTAGGCAATGGGAACCGAGAACTTAATTTTAAGAAACCTACGTTCCCCACTTTCCGCCAAACTCTGGAGGCATTGCGTGTTGAGTACCGGCACTTAGTGCTGTGCTTTGCCTCGTAACCAGAGCGATGAAATGAAAATATTAAATATTTTATTACCATTAGTGAGAATCGAACCCATAAACTGTCACGTTTATAGTCGCACGCTTGTGCCGCTGCACCACGATTGGCCTCTACTATGAAATAATAATGATAAAATTACAATTTTAGGTTCTTTTTCGTATTGTCTATAATACTTAAACGTATAAAATAAGTATAAGTAAGCTAAATAATTAGGTACTAAAGATACTTAGTATTATAACAAGCTTTAATTAATAATTAAAAGTAAAAAAGAAAACATTTCTTATATATATTTTTTTTGACTTATTAGAGCACTCAATTATTCTTCCTTAGTAATTCCTAAGTTAATAGCGACGGTGTCGGTACATTCTAATCTTATTGTAACTCAAAACAAAAAAGAAGGAAACGAGTGACTGTAAAATTTCAACGGTAGCTGTTTACGTCCGACCTTTTTACGATCTTGTTAACAGTTGATTCTTTTTAAACATCTGCGTTACAAACTGTAAACTACATTGTTCGCGGTTGAGCACTAAGATATCACTTTAACTTTCTAAAGAATACTTATTATATGGAGAAGTAAGTAAGTAGTAAGTGATATTTTTTATATAAAAAAATTCCGGGGTAAAATATAAAAAAAGGTTACATTATTTATACCTAAAAAATGCTAACGTTATGATGCTTGAAATATAACTGAGTAACTAAATAATATAAAGTTATAGTACCTTTACGATGCTATTAATTTCTATTAAAAAAAAACTTTACATACTAAAAAAACATTTATATGATATGATGTGATATTTTAGCGCTCCTTTTCTGACTTCACTTAGTAATGTCCCTGTGAGTATACCCTAAAAGTTTAACAGCGAGCTAAGTGATAATTGATATGTGAAAAAAAATACAGGAGTAGATTTTTTTTTACGTGTCATATGTTTTGTAATATAAAAAAATTAAAGAGAAATGATTTTAAAATATAAATTTGAATATATTTATCAAATTGCTACAGTTGTTGTGGTTATATCTCTATTTGCCAAACATAACCAGAACTTGGTATCCGCAAATTTCGAAATCTTTGAAACAGGCTGAAAGTGAAGACAATATTAAAAGTAACTTTTTTTTAAAGACATGAAATAAACAATAAACACTTCTAATGCCAATTTAAAAAAATATATATTGTAATATAGCCAATATAATTAAATAATTGCAAGAAATTTAATTAGATCTTCGAGTACCTATCTAACAAACTGCTACAAGATTAATTGTTGATTTGTCGCGCGACTAATCCCCTCCTTTCTCTGGGCCGGCTCCGGGCGCGGAAGCCTTTATCGCCTGCAGCGCCGATACAATTTAAATCGGTACAAAACGAGCAAAACAAATCGATCTCTCTTAACGGGAGCAAATCGCACGACTAAAGACGTTCTCTAGACCGAACGCTCGGCCGCTCCGAGCGATTGGACACTCGTGAACTGGGATCTAAAAAAGTTAATTGATATCTTTTTACCAATGCGCTATCCCGTTACAATTCTATTGTTAACTAGAATGGTGTATTTTTGCATATAATTTTTTTTAAATCTTTGACGGAAAATAAAACTGATCACGGTTTTTTTTTTATTGAAGAAATGTTATCACAAAGATAGTTGTGTAAAAAAATATTAGACCATTTCAATGATAAAAACGATGCGTCACAGAATAGAAATTGAAAGCTTCGTCGCTGAATAATAAATCAAAAGCCGGCTGCTCTATAGATATCAAAGGGATCTTCAAAGTGTTCACTTAACACTGTTATTAAAGAGCCGTGTAAATAAGTCATAAACGTAAAATATTGCAGAGTAGAATCAGTTAAGAAATGCAATTTTTCTTATAGTTTATGAGCTCATGCTATAAATAAGATACCGTTTGAATTTATCAAATTAGAATGCGAATAACATATAATGTATAATATTGGTTATAATTTATTTGTTCTATAATATTTCTTATGTTATATATAAGTATATATATTTATGTATGTATGTATGTATGTATACATGTGCCGAGCGGACCGTGGAGCATAAACAAAGTGACGTGCACCGTGACGGTTGCGCATAGGCAAGCGTGGAGCGCGCACGACCGACGCGCCGACGACGTGCGCTTGAACGCTAATGCTGCTATGCCGCTATGCTCTGCAAATATAATAACTTTTTTCTTATGATTATGTTATTATACTACTACTATTATAGAAATTTTAAAAACTTTTATATATATATTATGCAATCCTTTTATTTCCGAATATGAAGCTAAACTCTATCATAACTAGAATTCTAGGCTAGCAAACTAATGGAGAGTTACCGATACTAAGATTGCTTCTTACAGAAAGTCAATAAAATATGTCACGTCGTTAACACTAACTGCACATAAAAGTCAAAGCCTGTTCGCAAGTTAGTCTTTTAGAGTTATTTCATAGTCTTAGTTTTTCGTTTTGTAAGCCGTTGGTCCAACATTGTAGCGGAGCGGCCTCGTGGCGGGTAACCTAATCCGTTACTAACATTACTCGACCAGGCCTTCGGGGCACTAAATCTGTACACTTTTACCCGACACCCAGGCAGCCTAGTACAAGCGGAACCGTTCCTTTGTAATTTTATAGATCCTCGTATGTGTATTTTATTACCCTTTTGAATCTTTTACCGTGAACGAATAATAACAATATTGTTGTTATATAATGTAAAATCTAATAAAATTCCTATCAGCCGAGCGTCGCTATCATTATTTTAAGCGCCACTTTTGTCAATAGGCGTTTCATTATTTATTTCGTGGAGCGTTCACAAACAGCTACAGGCCATGATTACATTTTCTCGTCACTGTCAGCCCTCAAACAAAGACATCGCGAGAAAGTCATCAGTCATTAACAGCCCAAAGAACAATAAAATAGCAAGTCACTATCGTCACTTAAATTTAACTAAACATATAATAAAATTTTAAAATTTCTCTGATCTTAACTTTTTGTAATCTTAAAAGTGCTTTGTTAAAATAATATAAGCAACTAACCATAATAGGTAAACAATAAGCAATAGGTATTGATATAGAAAAAAAATAATAAATAAAAAAAATAATTAAATTGATATATAACAAAATTATATATAACATGAGTTATATTTCTTTTTCTATTATGTGGATTTATCGTCCAATGTTTCTATCATAGTGTGTAGCAGCATCGTTCATGTGATAGGTACATACAAAATGTATGTCAGGCGTAAGTAACACAATTTATTGAGCGAGGTTAATTCTGTTTTATTTCCTTCTTTCCTCTCCCCAAGGAGACTTATCTTTTACATCGACCTCAATACCATATCTATTAAATTATTGCGATGATCTGCCAAAAATTTTATGCAAGTTACTTTTATATCTTCAAATTATTTTTGTATCTTCGTTACTTAGTAGCTTTGACGCGGTCCAATATCATTCCAGTAAAAGGACTAATAATTGCAAGTAATGATAAGCTCTGTTACTTAGGGTGTAAGGCCTACTTTTCACTGGACGGTAATGCATAAAGAGAGTGGTTGCGGCGAAGAGACCATTAGAGCAAATGACTTTACTACGAGTGATGCTGACACTGGCCGAGGCCCGTGTGGACCGTTATATTCTAAGAGATTTTCGTGACGAGATCGTCGCTTCAAGTAATTGCTCGGCTTGTGTTCAAGCGACCATTTCTAGCAAAGCCACAAAAAATGACAATTTTGTGGTAGTTTCACATTTCTACGACACTTTGTAATGAATTTAGTATAAGTTAACGTTTTAAATTCCGTAATAAAGAGACACAAACATAAGCGATCCGACTTTAGACTAATGTCAACTTCCTCACAGAGTTCACACACAGCGTGTGACCGTAATAATTTACATGCAAGACAAAACTCTACATATGCACATTAATTTTGGCTCACACAATGATCCATTTTTTCTTCCGTTGATAAAATTAATTACATAAATCATCTTCACGCTTTATCCCGCACACAGCAGAGTATGCAGAGGAAACAAAGTGTTAAGACACTTTCCTCCCCATTTTCCGCTGAGTTAGGAGGCATTGCGTATTAGTGGCGGAACTCAACGCCGCGCTTTGCCTTGACACCAGAGCGAAAAAATGGAAATTGGAAAATGGAAATTTCCTCGAGTGGTGATCGAATCCACAACCAGTCGCGTTTCCAGTCACACATATCATTTTAAATATATTTGTTTGGTTAAGATAGAGTAATTTTTATTTTCAGTCGACTATCACACTATACAATGGAAGACGCTGATCTCGATCACGAACAAAACAAAACAACTTAACAACTAGTTTCGAAGTCGTGCTTCAAAAAACGACGACTGACACATCATTCATTGAAGCACTTTCTAAGTCACTGCTCGCTTAGAATCTATACAGACGTTAGCCAAGAATGTCACTCTTACAATTTTCTACGTATCAAAATCTCGCCTGAAAATTTGGACTGGAGGGCCACTGGATATTGCCTATAAAACCTATATACAAATAATAATAATTTAATTGATACAAATATTATTATCAATATTTATTTTTAATGATAAAAATAAATTCTAGGCTTCCTTTTTTTTTCAAAATTAAAGGTCAATAATAAAAAGCATATTAAAATAATAATATTTCTCTACATAAATATTAATAAACTACTACTATTTCTTACTCCAGCTTTGTTTTCAATATAAGGATGAGCTATAGTAGTTTTTAGAAAAAGTTATCTTTTCAAAGTCCCGTTCCATTGTTTCTCTGTTACACAACATAACATAGCTCATTAGGAACAGGCTGTGGGAAAAAGTAGCCATCTAGGGACGCTAACGTAAGTATAAGCCTACGATAAAAACAGTAGAATTATGCCACGTTGGTGAAAAACTCATGCAAAATAATATATTGATAGCATACATTTATCGAAACACACAACTTCGGACTTTCTATAGTACAAATCAACATAAAATCAAAGATATAACCTAAATCACTTTTAAATATTTATCATTTACATGATAGTCGTATTATTAATGTTGTCTAAAATAGGGTCGTACTGTCTGACAGTCAATATTATTAGACAAAATATGCAAATAGCCATATCGATATTTTGTCACATACATCTGCACGGGCATCACTACCGGATTGCAGTGTGGCGTTTACAAACAACGACGCCCGCGAACGAGTGAATACATACATACGTACACTTATGAATACTCTTAGTTTCAACATACGTGAGGGCCTTAGAACAAAACGTGGTGGAGAAATGGTACCAGCAAATACAAACACCGACGCCCGCGAACGTAGAAAAATACATGGTTTTGTAGTAGATCTTTAATTTAATGTCGATTATTGGTTACTACAATGTGCATCAAATGTTTAGATAACAATAAATTCAATAAAAACTTTTAGTTTATAATAATAGTTCAGATATTTAAAAATAAAATTGGTTATAACTTACAAAGCTCATGGACTATATCACAATTCACAATTTAAACATAAAATATTATGAAAAAACACAAACTTTACACAACTATTGTGTGTTATATCTCATATTTTGTAGTAATTTAATTATAAAAATAATAAATTTAAATCAACTTTTTTTACACCTGAACCTACTTGGAGATTCTCCAACTGTCCAACGAAAATATTTAAATATATTTATTACTTCTGCTGCCGTTGATACAATAGCGACTATTAATATTTGGCATTGTTTTATAAATTAATCGTTAACATATTTTGATATACTCTTATAAAAACTTAAAAGTGTTTATACAAATCGCACATGTTTCTTTTATATAAAACAAGAGGACTGGTGTTTGTAGATTGTGTTAGTAGGCAGAGAAATAAGATCAATTTATTTACGCTGTATTTTAGGGTAGGCAGAGGGAACCTGAGGGAAACTCAACGCCGCACGCTTTGCCTTGTTATGAGAGCGAGGAAACGAAAATATTAAATTCCTCGAGTGGGAATCCAACCCACAACCTGTGCCGTTTCCAGTCACTCGCTTGAGGCTCTGTGCCACGAAAGGTTTTTTTAAATATATACATATCATTATAGCATATAGTAGCATTTTACTAAGCCAAATTTTATAATGGTAGCAATATATTTAAAATATAGTTGCAGCACGACGTTATTTTATGAGTTTTATCATAAAACTCCCGCCAACGGAATATGCTGGATCGAAATGAGTGCTCGCTGCTCGGTGTCTAAAAGTCGCACGCAGTGTGGAAAGAGACAACTCGAGTTAAAATTAAATAACAGTATTATTTATTAGGTGACCAACAGGTGCTCTAACGATTTTATCTGTATATCTTGTTGAATATAATCGCTCAAAACGGGCACAAGCGTGTGACCGTAACGCTACAGTTGTGGGTTTGATTCCCACTCGGAGGAATCAATTATTATTTATTAATATTTTCATTTCTTCGCTTTGGTGCCAAAAAAGCAAAAGTGCGGCGTTGAGTTCAGCTACTCAATAAGAAAAGAAAATGAAGATCACAAATTAATTATTCTACATATTTATGTGCATGATTAACAACAAAAGTGGTCTATTTTCACATCTTTCCATTAACCTCTCGTAACGCGCTATATAATGTCGCACGCGAGATTAGAATCTGATTCATAGTTGTATAATAAAACTAAATATACAACCGTAGTTTGAAATATAAGCTTAGTTTCGTATCTCAATTATATTCATTATGTACGTGAGAAAAAAATCTGCTTTATGTTGTATCCCGCACACAGCAGGGTAGGCCGAGGGAACCTGGCGTAACATCAACGACACCAGAGTGAAGAAATGGGGATATAAATTTAAATAAATATTACGTACTTGATTAAGCAAAATAAAATGTTTAATAAACGAATGCGTTGAGCTCGCGAGCTCACACGGTTCTCGGGAAAATTTGTGTTATGGTTCCGGCGCTCACGCGAAATATTTTGGCTGAATGTTGTGACATTGCAGAAAATATCACTTAGTTGTTTGTATCTATATGTAATTAATTTAATCATTGAATGTTTTAATGTAAAGTTTTAATTAAAATTTTAATTATATTACGTTTTAAGCTTTATAAACAATTATACATTTTATTTATTTATTTTTTAGCTTCACGCATCCTGCATTTAGCAGGGTTGGCAGAAGGAACCTGGGAGCCTAGTGTTAAGACATTCCATTTCCTTTAAACCGTTCATTAATTTCAGACGAATTCTGGAGGTGTTAAGTGGCGGAACCCAGCGTTATATATTTCATTTCTTCAGGTGGAAATCGAACCCACAATCAGTCATGTCTTCAGTTTTCTTTTACTTTAGATATTATTATATCATGTAATACAAGAAGAATCCAGAAATACACCTTAACTTTGGTAAATTTCTCATATCAACTCTTTAATCAAATGTTAAAAATCAACACGACCATGTAGAAATCAAACGCATCATATTTAATCCAGTGAGCGCATACTTAAAAATAACTCTAGCGTAATCCGCAATTTGTATAATATCATACGTTTCTGTATTACATAAAAAATATGAAAACATCTGCCCCGAGTCGTTCGGAAGCGCGGCAGATGCCCGACATCAAGACGTTACGGACGCTAATCCGCCTCACATGGTTCACGGAAAACGATAGAATGTATTTGTATCGATACCGATATCGATGCGTACGATCCAACCCTAATATTATATTATAGACGAGAAAATATTTAAGAATTTCCTTCACGTGACATTAAAAATATTCGTTCTTTTGAATGCCCTCGTAGATTACACGAATGTAATAAAACTGTCGCGTTTAATGTTAATGTAGCTTTCGACTTTGACCAGATTTTAGCTAAAAGCATAATTTTCAAACTATTTGATTGATTTTGATCATTAAGTAAAATATATAAATAAATGCTTACTACTAGAAATAAACACAAAATGTGATTTCTTTTGAGTTTCACGCTGTATAACATGATAGCTAGAGGAACCTTGGGAACCTAGTGATAAGACACTCCGTTTCCTTTGAGACACTTTCGTTACTCACTGTCCACAGATTTCTGGAGGCATCGTGGTTAATAGCAGAAGTCAACGCTCGTTACCAGACCGAAGAAATGAAAATATGAAATATTTCATTTTCTCCAGTGGGAATCGAACCCATCACAACTTGTGACCTTGCCACTTAACGGAGTAAATATATTATTACTGTCACTAAAAGAAAAACAGTTTCACGCTGTATTTCGCACACATACCTACCCTACCCTAGCGAACCTAGTGCTATAATTAAATTAAAGTGTTAAAAAAACAACATATTTCTTGTTACTTTTTTAATCTAATCAAAATTCATTTATTATTTTTAAATCACACTATAATATAATATGTAATCCATATACAATAGCTCATATCACCTACTAGGCCTACTGCATATAAAAATCAATTCTAACAAGAGATAATTTACCAAAGATGAATGTTCATGTTTCCATTTTGTAAAACATCCAATCTAATTTTTCAAACAAAGCGATTTGTCAGACGGAAGAAATAACAGCGCTTTGTCGTCTCGATACAAATCAAATTGTTTAAAATGCTTATTTATATATTTTCAGTAAAACGATTATATAAGAGAGGGTATTTATGACCATAGTGCTTTTTGCTGGTTTAATGTAGCTATAATACCCCTATTCTTATATCACGTGTTCAGTGAAAAGGTATTACCTTATAGTGTACTCAGTTTTAATGGAAAACACGTTAGCAATTCATAAATTTTCATTGCTCAAGCATCTAAAATAATGTCACTGGAGAAATTCTTAAAAGATTAAAGGGAAAACTTTAAACAATTTTGTATAACCATGATAAACAACTTCATACATACTTCCAATTATTTTGAACATAATAATTTGGTAAATTGAACACCGTAAGTGTAACGAGGGCAGGATTAGAATAGATCTAGGCACAACTACAGGTACATATGTATACGTAACGTTGTAAATGATATCAAACACGTGCACAAACAAACTTGCAACGCAAATACACATTCGTGTAAATTATTCACATATCAAGGCTGACACTACGCCTGCAACTGCATAACGCCCGCCGTAAGGAGTTGAACCTAAACAGGACCAACCTTGCGTTCGGTTTATACCAACTTGCATCAAACTCTCGTCTGACGCAATTCCGGTCATGATCTCGACTTGTATTCCAAATTCAAAACTCTTCGAGCTAATTTCCGACTACCACTTTGTTCTTTATTCAATTTCCGATGTTAGCTTTATTATGATAGAAAATTCGATTCTTGCTTTACCTTGTAGCTGCTTCCTATCCACAGTACGTACAACGTATATAATATATGCAGGTACATTATATTTTTAGTATACCAGATATTTAAAATTTAAAATACCTACCTACGATTTAATTAAACAGATTAAACATTAAAAAACACCTTAAATATTTAATTTATTATGGATAAATAAAAACAATTAACCAATTTCTATATGTTATCCAAGTTGTAAGCTGTCAATCAGTCAATCTCTATATCTTATAAAATAGGAACGCATTTCGTCTCTGTCTGGCCTTTCTAAGCGATCTTCTTCTAAACCACCGAACGGATTTTGATGCGGTTTTCACCATTAGGTAGAGTATTTCTCAGGGAAGGTTTATATATAGTTTATTATATGTATATTTTAATGTAATTTGACATAAATATGATAAATGTGCATAAAGTCCTACCCGTTAAGACACTTTCACGCATGCGCTGCTTTAATGGTAAGTCTTACATGAAAATAATGTACTAGAGTATTATTCCTCTTCATAAGATCTACAAAAAAGTCAGCGACAGCATATTTGTATCTTCTAAGGATAACATACAGTGAGCATATTTCTGTCTAAAAATAGTAATTTGAATATATTTTTTATTGTGAGGGATGTTTGTCGATAATAGTATCAATCCTTATCCTTTTAAATACTTTATTAATTTTCTACGTTAAACGAAGATAAAATTTGCTTCTTACACTAATTTGAAATTACGAATAGTTTTAGAGAAAAACGCATTTAATTGTTGACACATCACGCAGGCTATAAACCGCAGATTTGGCTCATGTTTCGTTTATTCCTTACTCATAAAGTATATAAATAAGTATATTAGTTACGTTGGCCATTTAATGTAGATCATAACTGTCTTTTACTGTTTTTCATTTTAATAAGTACTTTAGAAGTTGTTACAATATCAAAAAATCCTTGCTGTGAAACGGCTCGCCACGCGCCATGCGTCCCCCCGCACCCCATTTATATATATAAGTATATTAGTTACCTTTTGGCCATTTAATATAGATTAAAATGTTGTTTACTGTTTTTCATTTCAATAAGTACTTTAGAAAATTAGTAGCACAGATTTAAAATTACGGTACTAAAAAATTCTTGCTGTGTAACGGCTCGCCGCCCACCACGCGTCCCCCCGCGCCCCGCAACCTTTTGCTTATAAAAATGGATCCGCCGCACCCGCCTGGTTTTTTCCCCCGGGCATGGGAGGAAGGCCTGGCCATCATGTTGCCCAAGGCTGAGAAAAACCCGCAGCCTGAGGGATACCGATCTATAACCCTCCTTAGCGCGGTCGCCAAGCTGTTCGAGAAGTTATTCCTCTCACTTCTCCAGTCGCAAATCCACCCACGAAGCGAGCAGTTTGGCGAGCGGGTATACCACTCTGGTTATACTACGCCGCAACAGCGATCAACCGAAAGGAGAGTGCAATAGTAGTCTTCTTCGACGTAGCGCGCGTATTCGACCGCGTTGGCACCCGGGCCTACTT
>JAATLQ010015643.1:10050-40214 GCA_013421005.1 Heliconius erato x Heliconius himera | reverse complement strand
CCCGGGCCTACTTCATTAAGTGCTCAGAGCCGGCACCCCCCAGCACGTCGCGCATGTCTTTGCCTCCCTGCCTCAGTGACGGGACATTTTGCGTGAGAGTTGAGAGTTCGAGGTCTAGCAGCGACTCGATCGCTGCCGTTGTTCCCCAGGGCACCATTTTATCATCTGATCTCTACGCACTATACACTGATGACATCACAACGCCCTAGCGAGTATCACTCAACGAGAAATCTTGCAGATGGTCCAGAACCTCATCCTCCGTCGAGGAACACCACGCATCATCGCAACATAAAAATAGAAAGCCTGGAGGTACACATTGGTCGTCTCGAGTCAAACGCATTCCGCTGCGCCAATGCCTCACCTGCACCTAAGGAGCAGCACTCCGTGGCATACCCGGCCGCCCGAGGTCAGACGTAAGACTACTTCCGAGGAACTTTCTATTCTCCTCTAAATCCGACTCATGAGCCTTGCATTGAACCTTGGTCGTTTAAGATGGGCCTCCCTCAGGAAAGCGAGGGTCTCTCCTGACTGAGTTGACCGCCTAAATGGCATTTGATAATTTCATACTGTGTCAACGCCCAGATGTCGTTCGGAGCTACTACTCTCGGCTCTATAGCAAAGTTAATTTAGAAGCGATTGCACGTATTTTGGAGTTATCCAATAATTATAATGTATTTCAACGCGACATAGTTGGTTACATCTTTCGTTTAAGTATTTTTGTGTAAGAGAATAGTAGGTAGTCTGTTGTTTATAATTTCTTTCGTTAAAGTTTTCTGTTGTTTGTGTCATTTGTTTAAGTGTGTTTTTTAAACAATTGGAACATCCTTATTGGAACTACGAAAATAAAAAAAAAGAATAAAAAAACAAATAGCGAGTTGCATTAAGCTTTAAATAATTTTCACATTAGTAATCTTAAGTGTTTTGCAAACATAAGTACATTACTTGAATAATTCAGTAGTTAAAGCGGGCGAAGCCGCGAGCGGGTCGCTAGTTTTAATATAATTTATAAAATATTATCCCTCAACCCGTCTCACAATATTGTGTTTTTGTCAGGAATATTCCATTTCAATTGTCAGTGGATGCCATAGACGCGTCACAATAATATCGTCATGACATTTATTAAAATCAATTCTCTGGATAGGAGCTGATTTTGTTGTTGAAAATAATTTCTACACAGTTAGGTTTTTATCATATCTTATCAGTTAGTTAGTAATTGAAAGACATTTTTTATGGGTATGTGAGCGTCAAAATGTAACAGTAGCATTAGTCGTTAAGCTCGTGTAAATGCAAATTTTAAAATTCACAGCAAAACAAGAATGAAATGTTGTTAAGTAAATTACCTAACTGGACTATCCTACGTTGAGGGGTTAAAGAAAAAGGTGAAAAGATAAAAAAGTGCATGCCCCAACAGATGTTGGCGCAGTGGCGCTGAGCGATCGCGACAGGTGCATTACGACATTAGGGCTACCTCGCCTTTACTTTTTAATCCAAATGATGTTCTTTTTTTTTGTTATACAACGCATAAATTTACTTTAATGCACTTCTTTATTTGACGTTGTCTTATAAATGAATTTAATGTGTTTTGATTAAAATAATTCCTTATTATTTGTTTTACTCTAAATATAATTTATTAGTAATATTGAAAATATTAAAAGTCATAGCTGGAGATTTTGAGTGTCTAAATATACACGCGATGCTATATAATATGAAAACTTGATGTTATATGAAATCAAATATATAATACAAAAAATACCATCTAATGTAAAAGTCTAATATTAATTTATTATTTTCGATATTTTTAAAGTCTTATTACTTATGAAAGAAAAACGCTTCCAAGAGGCGCGAGTTCAAATCCCACTACGTTCAAATTTTTATACGTTTTCTAAAAAAAGAGAATTAATTTTGTGTTATTGTTGTAATTGCAATTAAATAGCAATTATTTACAATTTAATCGCTTTTGACCCATAGCCCATTCAAGATCGATTATCATTAATAACAACATTACTTGAAACAAATGAGTCGGCAAGGTGAGAACCCTAATAAAATGATTGACCTATTGGCAGCAGGGACGATAGTTAACGCGTACAAATCGACCTACAAACTCGACATTGCCTTTCATTTAAATAACAGTCAAGCATTGATTAAAATAAATATTAGAGAGGAAGAAAATAGAAATTATTAATGATATGCAGTGTTCTATAAATACTTGGAAGTACATAAATATACTTTTAAAATAACAATAATTAAATTCTCGTAATAAATAGAAATCCGTAAGTAATTATGATTCTGTTTGTAAATAACTAATTTTTACCTGCAGTTTAGCTCCGTATTAGTATATGATATATAGCTTTTCTCGATAAATGGACTATTTTTTTAATTTACCCCTAAAATTACGCGTTCAACCAAAATAAACTCTTCAGTTTTATGGAATTACTTTAGAAAAGAATATAACAATACATTAAATTAATAAAACAATCCTAGCGAACTTTTCAAACGACGATGCGCGACAACGGTCCTTTCTTGTGATGTTTAATTCCATTAACCACTCCTTTTCTTTTTACTTTTCTCTTCTATTGGATAGCTCCAAGTACCGTAAAAGAGACACACGCGAGTTTGCGATTGTTCCCAATATAAACTACACCACAAGGTACCACGTATAGCTTTTAAAAAAGACAGTGAATGTGCTTTTAACCTTTTAAAAGTAAAGAAAAAGTTGTCCTTAAACATAATAGAAAGATTTTTCTTTATCATTTCCTAGAGAAAGCATGTTTAAGTAACAAGTTATCGAATAAAAGCAAATGGAGCATCCGCAACAGACAAGGCGAAGCCGCTTACATTGTGTGTATGTGATGTAGCCGGATATTAGTAAATATATTTAACATTTTCTGAGTACTGTAGTAAGCGAAATTGAAAAATATATTATAATTTTACTATAGAAAAGTAATTTAACATATATTGCCTTTGAAGATTTTAATACAATAGGTAACTAAGTTGTTAAATATTTAAAAAATATTCTAACGCCCATTGTATCGCAGCTAAGACATTTGAGAGGTTAAATCCTTCTTAAAAGTTCTTGCTTACGCTAAGTGAGGTGTATGCTTACCACTAAACTACTGACTGCACTTTGCTCTGGTAACGAGGCAATGCGCGGCGTTGAGTTCTGCCACTCAACATGCAATTCCTCTAGAATTTGGCGGAAAGTGGCGAACGGAGTGTCTTAACACTAGATCGCTATGTGCGGGATACAGCGTTAAATAACAAAAAAAATATTATCTATATACCAAAAACTAAATTCATTTATGATGTATATAAGAAATACAAAATATTTGAGTACCTACGCTCAACACAAACAGCGTGAAAACAATACAACTAACTTGCAGTTACTGTCATCAAACTGATAGTTAAACTTACCGTTCAGGTCGATTAGGGTAAGTAACGAAACCAATCTCTAATATGTTTCGTTAACGACACTTGTACTAGTTTCACTTGCTGGCAAATTTTCGTACGCAGAATTGTTTCACCAAGTTGCCTCCTTGATACAAATCAATAACCCACAAGGCGGCGAATTGATGGCCGTAATGTCTATTAACTATTTATTACCTACTCGTAGATATCAAAACTTTCCTAAGCATAGTTTCCTTGTATAAGGCTTTGCTTCTAACAAAGTTATCTAAATGTATTTTGGGCTGTGGTTGTAGTAATTTAAAATTCTTTACTATTTTATTTATTGTGTTTTTTTTATTTAGTTTCTATAATCTTATTCAGTCTAAAATGTTTGTTACATACAGAAGTAGTTTATATATATTACATTAACTAATACAAACATTACACAATATACTTAGGTAAAATTTACATATGCATATACATAGTATGTATGTATGTACATGAGTTCGTAGTAGAGAAACTTCTCGAACAGCATATGCGTAATGCAAGCTATAAGTTTTCCAAGCGTGAGCTAACTTCCCTTAGGACTTCATATATGAAGTCGTGTAGTCGGTAGAATCTTATATCTTTTGTTTTATACACAAAACACTACTATTCACAAAATCGAGTGCAAATATTGGGCGTAAAATTATATGAAGAGATGAAAGCAAGACCGTAATTTCTTAACAATATTTTCTACTTGTCAACTCTACTAAATATGGAAGATGCGGATAGTTATTAATTTTTAAGTGTCTAATATCTTAAAATTTAGGGTTCCGTACCTCAAAAAGTAAAAACAGAAGCCTCATAAGAACACTGTGTTGTCCGTCTGTCGAGACTATTTGAAGCTGAAATTAATATCAAATAAGTCTATAGTCCCAAGAAACACTAAAAAAAATCAAGCTTCTAAGTCAACTCAATCAAAAGATACGAGCATTTATGCATCGATTTTGCTGCGTTTTATATGAAATTCATAACATTATCAAAACCTATAGAATACTTCCCGTGGACCTGCAGTTATCAAAAAAAATAAAAGAAACGAAAAGTATAATTTTACTTATAGGTCTTTCAAGAAATTAGTGCATACGCTCGCAAATTTAAGTTTTGTCACCATTTCTAAATTGAACTTCTTATATCTTACCTATAATCCTGAAATTGATACAGAAGCCTAGATGGGCAAGTTTAACTCGCACTTAACCGGTTTTTTAAATATTAAAACGGAGCATTATTATAAAAAGAAATAGTGCATTTAAAGAAGAACACAGAAAGGCAAAATTATCACCAAGTACTCTCTGTTAACGCTGTATGAAGAAGAGTATAACGTGGATGTTTCGTAACAACGGGTCAGCTGTTAAATTTAGTGGCGCGTAAAAGGGTATCAATTAACTTTACTCAAGCCAACGGGGCGTGCCAATATCATCCACCTGGTTGAATTCTCGACTTATTAAACTATATATAGTATTGAGTAACCATTCAATACGCATTCTTAGCGCAGCGACTGTGGACATACAAAGAGAGAATGCGCGTGCGACGTGTTTAGCCTGCATTAGTTTTTAGGGTGTGCACAAACAAGTGCGTAATTTAAATTGTTTATGTATAAGAATTTGATTTTTTAACACAAAAAAAAGTAACATCTAACGTATTATTTTTATTCCCTTAGAGTTAAAAAACACTTTAAAGATGTTATATTTTTATAGACGCTTCAAATTTTGATTATAGTAGATATTTCAAGTAGATAATTAAAATATCAATTTATTATTAAAAACGTTTATGACATCGAAATGAATTTTGTGAGTACTATGTATAATGTATTTTTAATATATATTTTTTTGTGTAATTTATCATACAACGTAGCATATACTATATTATATACTATGTCCATTTTTGATGACAGCCCTATAATAGTAGCGCCATGCGTTGCGTTCTTACTTCCATATTCAAACTGGCCACTTACTTTCCTGCGCCAGCGCACTGCACTGTATATACTTAATTACCTACATACAAGTAACATGCCCTGTCGATTTATGTAACACCGGGGCTTGTGACCTACATAGAAATATAATTTTATTAAATATGATTATCGTAATTTTTTATGAGAAATCCATTTCTCTATGCCATCAGTCCTATTTAAATATACAATATCAATTTATAATAATAAGGTAACATTTTTTGATAAATCGAGCAAAACCAAAATTAAAAACCTCATTGGCGTACCAATGTAAAAACGTAACAATTAATGAAAATGCCTCCGACGGTGACGTAGACATTTTTAAAGCCTTTGTGATCAGAAACACTTTGATCTGGATACAATTGGAAACGGGACGGGTAATTAGAGGGCGCTTACAACGTTAGCGTCTATCAAATGACACGGTGACATTTTATAATGACTTTTAACCAACTCTTTAGTCGTACACTCAAACTAGAAAAAAATCTAAATCTTCCTTAAAACAAAATGCTGTGATCTTTTAATATTATTTCAACAATAATCACTATAATTTGGCATACATGTACATATTGCGTCCAGCTTACACCATATCATCATTTATTCCTGTTACTACTGTGGGCCATAATTAAAAACAAATTAAGTAATCCGACTTTTTATGACTGTTGTGTAATTTTACTGTGAAATTGTGTAATGAAAAAGTGTGCTACATTTTCATTGACTTCAATAGAGGTCTTTTAGAGAGCTCGGTCTATTAAAGCCACATCCAATTTTCATGTATATGAAATGAAATGACGTACCGCTTAATGTTGCTGCGTCATGCATTCTATAATCTCCCGACTACGACTGTGTGCAGTGATTGCATCACAGAGTATGGGAACGCTGTGGAAATGCTACGGATGAACTTAGTATTTCGAAACACTCTAATATTACCAAGAGGAAAGATACATTAAAAGTTGGAACTCTGTATTTAATTGAATGAAACTTTGAAAATTCTATTGAATCATTTAATGAGCATAATATACTAAGCAAACATTGTGGTACAACTATTCTACAGTATACAATTGTAATATACATAAGTAGATTAGTATGTTATGTAAGTGTGGATGGTAAACGACAATTTCAGTTCGCAATTCTGCGGTTGAATCTTCGTCAGTCCTAAACGCTGATTGAAACGTAAATCTGTGCTGGTCCCCCGCTTTAGCTGTTTGTGAAGATTTAGCACAAAAATTGTTCAACCGCTTCATTCCTATAAAATACCAAGTTGTTTTTTATACATATTATTAAGTATATTTTATTATAGGTACACTTATAAAAGTGCAGTTTTTTAAATGTAAAAATGGTTTAAAGTGCACAATTCCTGTATGTTTACAACGTGACGTCAAACATTATTTTCTAAGCACATATATATATCCATAAATTTTCTGAAAAATCATTCACCCTGAACAACTTATTGAAGCACTTTACCCGTTGATAACAATTGGGTTTCCTTTCAGCGTCGTGTAGAAACATCGAGAGCGTTTAAAACCTGCGCGATGTCGTTTAAGTGGCGGATAATTTATTCCACATCGAGAAAATTCCGATAAACCCGTCGCGTCCCCGAGACACCCTCTAATCCTTTGATGGATTCTACCTCGAGACGGCAAATACCGGAAAAGTGCACTCCATGGGAAGGAATAACAAAAAACGTCTCTCCTAATTCTCTATGTTTACCCTTGAATATTACTCTTAAAATTTTATCCTTACTTTACATATAAGTTATTATTCGGACTGAACATTAAATATATCGCGGTTACATATATTTGAATATATAAATATCATATTTTTAATTTCATATTTCTTAGTATGTAATAATAATTTCGAATATACTACCTATATTCGAAATAAATTTTCAACATTAATATATGCAAACAGCTAGATAATGAAATTACTCATATAAAATATAAAGACATAGAGCGTACATAGAGCGGCGCGTGCGTTCTATTCAATGTCGCAATGAGCCAATTGTCGCTTTTCCCCCCGAGTCGTCGACCCAGCGCGATCTGCTCTACTACTCGTCAACCGAAACAAATCGCCGCCGAGCTGTTCCTTTTTTCCACGTCACACGTTTTTGTCGTTTTGGTTATCACACGAACTGTTCGATTTCGTTTTTACGTCGCTACAGTAAAATTGGATTCCTGACCCGACACCGGGATCTGTGTGATTAGACGGCAGTCGTATGTTGTGTTTTGCAATTAATTGTACGAGTCGATATTGAACGCGGCACCTCGCTACGAGATCAGTCAAGCGCGCCGCAAGTGTCGCTAAAATTATAACAGCGGCGCCGAGACAATAATTATGCATTTTGCAGACCATAAATAACAATGGATTAACAATGCTGGGGCCATGTTCGCGGAAGATGCATGTGGTGGACGAGGGCCAAGAGTTGGCCAAGCGTGTAATATGAAACGAGCCCACCCCGATTAGCATTTCGGTGCAGGTTGTTAGCGACGGAAACCGTTGTGACAAATAGTTTTTAATTAGTTAATGAGACGAATAGTTTGGACTAGTGAATATGCTTTCAATAAAAAAATTGGAAAATAACTAAACAATTTGACATTTATTGATGTTGGAACGTATATATCCTTCTATGAGTCTTACAGACTTACACCTCTGAACTGACTGACATGAGACGTGAAGGAAGTTTAGGCGCTCGTATCCAGAGCGACCCGCAACGCAAACACACGGCGCCATCAAAGACAGACATTGTGTTATGAAAACAAGCAACCGGGAATAAACACAAATAGACACGCGAAACAATTGATGAGAAGTGGGGGAGTGGAGGGAGCATTCATTACTTGATGAGGGATTCTTTGCTAGCCGGAATGTCAACATGAAAGGTTGAACTAGATGATAAAATAAAATAATATACATTGTAACTATTTAAAGATAATACTAAGGGTAACCCAACACGCAACTTTGCTTAAAAACGTTAAAAAAATAAGTTAATTAGTATGAACAAGTAGTTTTCTTCGTCACAAAATATACCGTTGACGTTTATCTAAGTAAGACGAAGCCAAATAAATACTTATCGACACAGGATATTGTCTGTAGGCAAATTGAATATTGATGTAGGTATTTCATGATAAGTCGCAATACCACTTAAAATTTTTACGTATAACCTGGATTTACATATAACTTTAATATATTCTTTACTAAAAAATACTAATTTATGTTTGTTTTAATAATAAATATCATAAAAAAGCAATCCCATAGCACAGTAACACTAAATTATACAAAATCTCCTTGTAAATATTTAAATAAATATAAAATAAAAATATATAAATATAAAAATCATTATTTTTAGAAATATTACACTGGTTTGGGTCATAGAAAGTCTTTTTTTACAAGACCATTTAGCAGAAGCTGCTCTTTTTAATGTGTGCTTTAATTTTATGTGCCTGTATTTCCGGGATTACAGCTTAATTGAAGTTTTTCTCCCCGAGCTCTCGTTAATACCATTCACAAACAAATTATTCTAAGAGGAATCTATTCTATTGTTATTTAAATTATATTACTAATTGTTATTTCAATGTTATCATTAAATATATAGTTAATCAGTAATATGTACGGGTAATTAGTGTTTCTGAATACGAATAGTATATAGCATGGTAAGCAGAGAGAAGTATTGAGCGGAGAGAGAGAACGGTGTGTCCGTTCCCCAATCTCCGCCCAATTTTTAGGACACTCTTCCTTTTACCGTTACCGTAGAGCGAGGATGTGAATTATGTTAATAAATAATTATCATTACAGAATTCACTTTAAAATATTTATCCCTATTTAACATTTCACCTCTTTGGTGATCTTATAATCTTACTCTTATACGTATTTTTTACTTCCACTTTAAAAATCATAAAAATCCATTTTATGATCACATCGTTTGAATACCTATTAAAATATCATAAACGAAGAAGAGCTCCAATCTAAGTGTACGAAGAGCGATCACGCAGGCTCTCGTAAAGTGATCGTAACTGTTAATACGATAATTCATGATGCCCTTATAGTGCTGGGGGCCACAATCAAACCAATGTAACTAAACTACGTAATTTTTGTTTCAGCTTGACGTTGTATCCCGCATACTGCAGTGCGAGGAGTACCTAGTGTTAAGACATTCTGTTACCAACTTTCCACCGTATTTTCGAAGCATTGCGTGTTGAGCGGTGGAACTCAACGCCGCGCTTTGCCTCGTTACAAGTACGAATAAATTAAAATATTAATAAATAATTATTATTTTCCCTGAATGGGAACTGAACTCACAACGTCACACGTTTGTGCCTGTTTGTGTACGTGAATTTGTAAAATAAATTGTATAACGCAACAAACTGTGGAAATGTTTGATTATTGAAGTCAGTTTGATTGTTTTCACACTGTTAATGATTGTCAGTCAGCGTTACGAGGCGGCCGGAGCTTTCAATCGGATTTCATTACTTTGTTGGCTTTAAAATCATCGAACTGTAATTTTTAACGGAAATCAAATAAACTTTTTGTTTAAGTATTCATTTATCATTTTTTCAGAGTGAGTTGACAATATTTTTTGTATATTCTTTATAAAGTAAAAACAAACAATAATAGTCACCCAATAAACATATCTAAAATAATGTTCTAGAAGAATGTAAACAAAATTGTTTTATATAAATATAGTTTCAAGAAAACACGACATAAATTTATTGGTAAATTATCTATAATGTACAAACCACTAAAATACCAAGAAAGAGGACACGTGGGGCAGTTCAAAGACAGAAATGCTCTGGAGCGAGTCATCTCAACGCGCTATAAATTTTTAGTAAAGCAAACAGACGTGGCAAGCACACAAACATCTATGTATCTTGTTCTAATGAAACATTATTAAGATTGACTGAAATTTATTCTAGAAATAGCTGCTTAATTTAGGTTTTCGAACATGTCATTAGAACTGTAATACATTGTGTATATAAATTGATAAATTTTCATATAGCTACGTTTATACAATTTAAAAAAATACATATTTTTTTTGTATTTATATATTTTCCTAAAATATTTATTGTTTACTTCTTGAACACATTTGTAACAAATGCCAAATTATTTTTTTAACGTTCCCTGCCCTAGATACATTAACCGTTTTTAAACTGGATAAAATATAAAAATCCATGAAGGCAAATAAGAAAGTGAAATCAGCATCATTGCTACCGAAAAAATAGGTCTACCATCGCGATCGGTCCCCGGCATAATGATTCATGTAACAAAAGAATACTAGGGTACAGAATGAATGGAAAAATATGTCAAACTGAGCCTGAAAAGACTATTATTAAAAAGTATTATTTAGTAGCGTCTAGCCCGCGGCTTTGTCAGAGCTGAGTTTAAAAGATTTGTCTTTGTTTTTGCTGGTCACTTCACTAGCCGACCTCACAAACTAGACCTAAAAATATTCAGATTCCGCAATACCAATATTATTAACACATCCATCTACTCCTAAATAATATCATTTAGGAGTAAAATAACATTTCCCTTTCGTTTCATTGAAGATAATAAAATCGATACAATTCCAACTTTCTTCAACACGTCACTCACAAAACCAGTATCAGGTGGCTCTCGACGGCACTTAAAGTAATAATCCCACTGTAAGCATGCATCAATACCGCTTAATACTTGTAGACCTTGGGATCACCCACACTTTGCTAGCAGACGAGGTAAGACGAGCTGGAAGAACTTATATTGCAATATAATCTTTACTCTTCACGTCTTATGAATCATCCTAAGTGTAGAGAACACTTTGTGCCTACACAAATGACTAGGCTTCTTGTGTCACATGCGTCAACAATAATAGAAGTAATGGGCTTAATATTGCTGTTTTCCTTTTGCAGGCTTAGATCTGAAGTGAAAACAATAGAAATCTGGTAGTAAGATTAATTTCTCATTGAATTGATTAGGTAGTCATACCACACCCTAAAAAATCAATGATGATGAAAATACCATGTAGATAATTTTGAAGAAGAAAAAATCCATACGGCAACATTGTCTTTTGTGAAATTCATTAGTGCCATGGTGCGGCTTAAATAACCACCCTCATGACAACCGAGTACAAAACAAGTAACATTTAATATTTCCACGTGTTGGGGAGGTTATCGTGTAAAGGGGGATCGGCAGGTGACTCGGCATATGTCCTCTTTAAATGCCAACGACCCCTACGCAGGGACGTAAAATATACTTTATTGATATTATATCAACACATACATCTAGTATTACTACTACAATATAAACATAGTTTAGTTTAGATGGCCATATTTAATATGTACAGTGTGATCACACAGTTACCAAGTCGTATATTTTATTTTTCATAATAGAGAATACTCACAACTAGAACACTTATATTGAAAAAAAAATAAAGAAATGTTTGTGTAGTTTTTGGACAGCGTATGACTTCGTGATTTTTAGGGACAAACTAAAATGCGAGGGGATGGAAATTTCAATTAGCTAATTGAAATAAACTGACGATCATTAACCTGATATTTAACCCCCGTTCCAGTTGCCAAATGTCGTGTTTGGAAAGGTCAGACGACAGTCATGTTTTTAAAGGGGAATATTTCAAATAGCCCTATAATGGAAGATAGAATAATTAAAAATGCTTTTTGCACGTCATTCTACTTAAAATATTTTTAAAAAATGCTTAGGTCAGACACAATAAGATCAAAATGTTGATGTGCCTAGAGCAGGGGTTCCCAACCTTTTCTTGATCAAGGACCACTTTTATGTATTTCTTGGTAGCACGGACCACTATGTATGTAGGTATAATAAAAATTGTGTGATAATTAAACAGAAAATTCCGCCTCACCATCCCCAATAATAAAATTAGAAACTCGTTCGCGGAACATATTTAGGCTTCTGCGGACCACTGGTGGTCCGCGGACCACTGGTTGGGAACCACTGGCCTAGAGAATATAATAAATAAAAAAATATACATAACACATAATAAACACAATTAAATAATGAACAAATTAGACAAAGGTATGTTTTAAATAAAAATAAATTATTTTATATTTTATGTAGGTATAAATGGCCGAGGCCAGTCGTGGCGCAGGGGCATAAAGTGTGACTGTAAATCGACTGGTTGTAGGTACGATCCCCACTCGAGGAGTTGAAATATTTACTTAAATGTATATTTTCATTTTTCCACTCTGGTGTCTAGGCAAAGCGCGGCGTTGAGTTCTGCCACTCAACACGCAATGCCTCCAGAATTCGGCAGAAAGTGGGGAATAGAGTGTCTTAACACTAGGTTCCCTCTGCCTACCCTGCTGTGTGCGGATACAGCGTGAAGCTGATTAGATTATGTAGGTATAAATATCAAATTATTATATTAAAGTGAACGACATCGTCAGTGAAAGACACACGTCTTGATAAGTAAAGTGATATTTTCAAACACCAAGTAGGTAATTAGTCAATTTCGTTATGACGAACTACAAGCAAATATAAACATAAGTTGTTTGTTTGTTTGTTTGTGACGAAACTTAGCGAGTATTAATTGGCAGTTAACTGATGAAAACCAAACATGCATTTTGTCTGTGGTTATATATTATTTACTTCGTACCTATATATAACACAAGAGAATTATTTAACTTCACGCTGTATCCCGCACACAGCAGGGTAGGCAGAAAGAACCTAGTGTTAAGACTTTCCTCTTCATTTCCCGCCGAATTCTGGACACGCAATGTGTTGAATGGCGGAACTCAACGCCGTGCTTTGTCTCAACATTAAAGCGAAGAAATGAAAATACATATAATTATTATGTTTTCTAATGTCATAAATAACATTGCCACGATTGCCGCAGTTCATACTTGAAACGATCTGTCACTTACGTAAGTAATTTATGGGACACTTTCACTAGCGCAAGTTGGTTGAACGAATTATAATATTACTTAACTGGAAAATTACATAAAAATCTGTTATTGATTTGTTAATTTAACAACAATTTTATAGGATATTGGCAACTAAAATAACATTTATATTATAAAAGCTAACTATTTAAACATACGTCAATAATTATTTAAACGAAGCAAAAGACTTAACAGTAATAATTTAAAGTCCAAATCATATGCGTACGCAAATATAAACATATAAAACTTTGGAACATTTGATATCAACCGGATGACAGCGGACATTAATTAATAACTTAGTTAAGCCGCCACTAAGGCTCAACACACGGGGTAGGAAGTTCCGGTCGAATCCCGCGCCCGCAGGCACTTCCGGCCACCGAAACTCAGTTTCCATACGAATTAAGCCGCGATTTGCGCTCGTTACAATTTAATACCTCAAAATGTGATATATTTTGTTTACATGCAAGCCCAAAATTTTAAAAGATACATCACAATTTATTTCTGATATAAAAATCAAAATCATCTAAAATATTCAGGGTAAAAAATGTTTTAGGAAATTCCCTATTTCTATTCTACTAACCTTTAGCACCAAAACTTTAGCTACTTTAATTTCCGGTAAGTTAGTATTATTAATGTTTCCAACGAAATAAATAGGTTAGCTCACACGCTTAATGCATAGGTACTAAAAAGTGTATCAAGGTGAACTACCATATAATTTACATTCTAGCATATTAAAAAATCTATGAGTCACTAGTTGTTTTTATACGGTACGTAAGTAATAACAATGTTTATATATTGTGGTTTCCGATTACCAAATGAAAAAAATATTATTAAACTAGAGGGCGCGCGCGACTTCGCCCGCTTATTAGGAGTGAATTCTAAAAAAACCACGAAACACGTATTCAATAAAATATTTTTAACAGTCTCAATTTAAATTTTTATAAAAATCGGTGGCAATTTAAAGATTGTTCCATATAAACTTTCAACCCCCTATTTAAACCCTTAAGGGGTGAATTCTTAAAAACTATGAAACACATGTTCAATGAAATATTTTTAAAAGTCTGAATTTAAAATTTTATAAAAATCTTTACAGATAATTTATTTTTCCATACAAACTTTCAACCCCTATTTCATCCCTTTAGGGTTAAAATTTTTCAAATTCCCTTCTTAGTGGATGTCCAGAATATGAAAATAAACATCTGTCCAAATTTTACGTTTCTACCATCAGCGGTTACGGCTCTGCGTGCGTCTTACCTCAGTCAGTCAGCATAAGTCCTTTTATATATATAGATATATCATATATCCAAAAAAAATATTAAATCAAATAAAAATAAAATCAGCTTCACGCTGTATCCCGCACACAGCAGAGTAGGCAGAGGGAACCTAGTGTTATACACTCCGTTCCCCACTTTCTGCCGAATTCTGGAGGCATTGCGAGTTGAGTGGCAAAACTCAACGCCGCGCTTAGCCTCGACACCAGAGCGAAAAAAATGGAAATATAAATTTAAGTAAATATTTCATCTCCTCGAGTGGGGATCGAATCCACAACCAGTCGGTTTTGCAGTCACACCTCGTGCCGCTGCGCCACGACTGGCCTCAAAAATATTAAAAATATTACTAAATATATCGAAAGGTTGAAAACACAATCCATTGTATGTATGTACATACTTGTATGTTAAATGTGCTAAATTTATGCTTTTTATGTTTTACTAGTAACAGGATTTGTTTATAATATTCTTTTGCCTGGTACTTTTACCTTTTCCATATTATATAGAATTATATAGAAGCAACGTGTGATTATATATAAGAATTTATAAAATTTAAAGTTATTTGATCAGTTAAATACAATTTTTAGCTGGACGAGTTTAAGTAATAAATAAATCAGTAATAATATTTAAATCAGATTTATTCAATCATACATACTTATATTAAAACTCTAGATCTCAAGTTGACGTGCGGTCGAACATCGTGAGAGCGTCCACGCCTGCGGTTACAATTGTCGGCCACTCAGCTGACCTGAGGTAAGGATTAACGGGCATTTGATGACTTAGAGCAACCACTTCAAACCTACTAACAAATTTTTACGACCATTTCATTTAAGCGCTTTATAAACAACTCTTTAAGTACAATGTTAAAATATTGTCCAAAACTCATACATTTACAGCTTCAATAATTCGTATTAAATATTTTAAATTAATTATATTTTCTACTATTTCTTTGGGTTCAATCACTTGTGGAAAATTGTACTCGTATATTTAAAATATAGTTAGGTGATCAAACTAGCATTGTTATTTAGTTATTTTTTGTTTTTTTTTACAGCTTCACGCTGTATCCCGCACACAGCAGGGTAAGCAGAGGGAACCTAGTGTTAAGACACTCAGTGCCCCACTTTCCGCCAATTTCTGGAGGCATTGCGTATTGAGTGGCGGAACTCACACACAACTTACAGGCACACTTTGTGCCCCTGCGCCACGACTGGCCTCATTTAGTTAAATATATTAAAACAATTACCATTATTTTTTTAATTCAAAAATAGGTGTTACTTTAGTCATCCAAAATGCAATACACTGTTGATTAGAATCCTAAGCAATTGCCAATAGACGGGGCTCATAACAAATGAATAATACAGACGACAATAAGATTTGATAAGGCACTTAATATGTCGTGTAATTTCTGCAGCGGACAGTATCATTAGCAGTTTGCTCTGCATCTCGCATTCCTAGTCACAACTGACGTCCCAGCGAAACCTAATCAAATATGAACGAGCCTCGCGCCAGGTGAAGGGTGGCAGGTGCTTGACAATATGTTTCCTCTCTCTCACTCCTCAACATATCTCATAATTCCTATCTCATACTGTTGCTGTTTTATTATTATTTTCCCGTGATATTACTTTTTGTCGGGGTAGATATACATCTAGTTGATATACACTGGTGTTATTTGACGTTATATACGTTGCCGTCATACATTTCAAAAAATTGGCTTTTTAGTTAGTTGGTGCTATTGTCGTTTTGCCCCTTTCCAGTTTTAGTTTGCGCGTTTCGAGTATATTCATGTGACAATCAGAGAAGTAAAGTTCAGATACTTTATGTTAATTAAAAGCTTCAGCAGAGCCAACTTTTCTAATTACGCTCAACACGTCCCGATTACATACAGGACTTAGAGTAACTACACTGACTAATCTAAATTGCAACATCATTTCAGCTCAAAGCAACGGCTAAAATAAGTTTTGTGTAGGATATATTAAAAAACCGCTATTAAAATACTTTTAAAAACCATCAGTCAAATTTAAAAAAATAATATATATTTGTATTTCAATAGAATCTTCAGGTAAAAATAAACTATAAAATTTCTTTCTATATATAAAAAATATCCTTTTGTGCGAGATTCCGTATTAATATGTAAAACTAGTTGGTAAATATACATTAAGAGGGGGCAGAGGTTATTGGTTTGGTGGTTGGAAGCAAATCGATTTAATATTAACGAAGTTTTATAAAGCAAAAACAATATGCCACTATAGATAAGAACGTAGGCCTTATCAACGGATCAATAAATCCTCTTGTATTTGTGCGCTTCATAGGCCCTAGCGATATAAGCGTGGGTAAGAGTAATTATGGTGTAGCTAATATTAGATGGATTTGGTAACTTTAGACGCTAAATGGGGGATTAAGTTATCTAGGATTAAATAATATTTTAGTCTAAGATGTTTAAGAGAATGTTTAGTTTTAATTCTATTACCTATTTAATTAGATAATTGTTAACTTGGGCTATGAATGTTTTGGATATTTTTAAAAATTAAATTAAAATTTGTAATGCTTATAAGTGTAACAATAAGTTTTCTTGTTTATATAAAATATTACCTTAAAAATAATACCTGAGACTACTTCATACTAATGTTTAATTGTTTATTAATATTAATGAAAAAACCGGTTAAGTGGCAGTCGGACTTGCTCAACGAGGCTTCCATACCATTTTTAGGATTTTAGATGAACGGAAAGTAGGTATAACTTATATAATAATTAATTTAAAAATTAGCTTCACGCTGTATCCCGCACACAGCAGGGTAGGCAGAGAGAACCTAGTGTTAAGACACTCCGTTCCCCACTTTCTGCCGAATTCTGGAGGCATTGCGTGTTGAGGGGCAGAACTCAACGCCGCGCTTAACCTCGACACCAGAGCGAAGAAATGGAAATATAAATTTAAGTAAATATTTCATCTCCTCGAGTGGGAATCGAACCCAGAACCAGTCGGTTTTGCAGTCACACCTCGTGCCGCTGCGCCACGACCGGCCTCACTTGGCCGGACTTATATAACTTGACAAAATTAAGTTTGCGGGCAATGCACTCAATTTGAATGAAATTAATTACAAATATAAATTTATTATTATTATTTTTTTATGAAATGCCTATAAACTACCACTTCTCGGATTTTTTACTTTATTTGTATTATAATTTTTTACTTCGTGCCAAATTTTATAACAGTAGGTCCACGAAAAGTACCATATAGGTTTTGATTACCTAGCGAATTTCATACAAAATTCAGCAAAATCGAAGTATAAATCTTTTGGTTAAGTTAACTTAAAAGCTTGTTTCTTTTTTGTGCTTTAAGGTACCATAGACATAAATATTTGACATTAACTTCAGCTTGATACCTCCACGCGATCTCGACATAAATGGTCTTGACAGACAGACAACAAAGTGATTCTATAAGGGTTCCGCTTTTCCCTTTTGAAGTATGAAAAACCCTAAAAACAAAAAAATATTAGCCATATTAAATAAAACCCCTTACAAGAGTAAATATGTGGCCGCAAACCATGATAACCACGTTCATAATAAAAAGTTAGACAGTTATGTATGTATGTTTACCCAAAACTTTTTCCCTTCCTGGCCGTCTGTTACTAAATAATGCCCCCACGAATATTATATTTTTTCCTATGTCACCCAACACTGTTATAAATGTGGACACGTCACTTGCATTTTATATGAGTGTATGAAATATAGTCAGTGCTAATGGGGTGTTCGCGTGTAGGCACGCCCTTACCTCTATGCGACCACACCTTTATACATTACAAGGCTAATACTGACTATTGTACAACGCATCGCATTAGTTAAGTGGCTTAAGGTACTGTTACAATACTATTTGATTGATTACTGCCCTACATATTTTATATAATGCGTTGTTGAGGTGTTGTAAGAGTATTCTATTCATATTTATAGATTAAAAAAGAAAAACAATAGACTAAACATCTGAAAAATATTTAAATATTAAGAAAATTAGGAAACAGTATGAAAAAAATGGCTGCGCACTTTTCATTTCTATGTAAATCGTTCAGTTCCTATCAAGATCTTACTTTAACGTGATAACAATATCTAAACTGGCATCGAGAAATAAATTAATCTCGGTAATTTATCCACAAGATAAAGGTATCAATGTCTATTAGCGTAACATATTAACCTCTGAGGCGTGGGATAAAGTTTCTAACGTAATTACATCTTCGCTCACTGTAAGTATTCAGTTGTTGATATAACCTTGAAAAAATTGTATAGATATACGAGACTCGTACAAAGCATCGTATATGAAATGTTTTTTTATATTATTTAGTTTTTGCACCTATTTTATTTATGATATTTTAAATATTTACTGTAACATCAATCATTCATGTTACAATAAACATTTAAAAATTATAAATATGTATAGAAACAAACATGTAGTTCTGTTACTGTAAAATGACTAAAAAAAACAGTGTGTTATACAATTTACAACATAGTGTTATACAATTCCAATAAAATATATTAAAAGTAATTTTGGGCGGCAAGTAATAATTTTAATTATTATACTGCTGATAAAAACAATAGAATATAAACTCAAAATTACTCCAATTGCATATATATATATATACAAACAAAGACTTTTAATAAAATTGCGCGGCTCCATGCAGGAATACACAAAACTACTATCTGCAGTGGAATAGGAACAATACAAACTAAATGCTATAAGCATGCATCGTGTATATAACTTTTCCATTGAGAATGTTAACTCCGGTCTGAAATTTTGAAAATGATGAAATAGGATCATGGCTCTATTCAAATACAGCTTTACAGGGAGTGCTTTAATAATCATTCTCTACGTTTGTTCTAGCGTAACGCTAAACTTTTATAATGATCAAATTTCACTTTCTTAATTTTGAATATTTTACTCTATTTAAATGTGAAATGTGAAATCTTTAACTGTCAGATACTCGAAGACCAATAAAATAGTAAAATAACTTATTGAATCTTAAATTTACTACAAGCCGGCGCACAAAATATTTCTTTACAGGTTTCGCCTTTAACGGCGAATGCTTACTCATCGATCTGTTTGAACTTGTGTAAATGTCAGCGAGACGAGAAACGGAAGGCAACTATTATCGCATCCTTAATAATGTATTATGAAACGTACAGTTTGTAAACAATCATGATATGTTTGTCGCTGGCCTTGACTTCTGTAGATAGATATTATAGATAGAATACCGATATCTACTTTTCTATTTTTAAATTCTTACATATTATAACTGTGTTCTGTTATATTATCGGAAATAAAGTATTTTTGTTACTCTTAGTGGCGCTCATTAACCTTTTCTTCTGAACATTATCTCTATTTATTATTGTCAGATGTTTCCTTGGTTTAGTTTCACGCTAAGCATCAGTTATACTGGAAATTATTCTTCAAAAGCAATACATTTGAAAAATGGATAATAGAGTTACAAATTTCAGATTTTTCTTTTTTGTCTTGATACAACAAGTTATGCAACGGACGATGCACGAGTTTAAAAAACAAAAATATGCAACCGTTTTGTTTAGCATTGTTATAGAAATGGCGTTAATAGCTTAAAATGCTTAAGGTCACTCTGATAGAAATCTAAAACTCAGTAACCGTTTCCCACTATTGTCAATTCATACGTATAACTAAGAACTAGCACGTACAAAACGACTACCATTGTGCATGGACGATTACTTCATTGGGAAAAATTATTACATCTCTCACGCATGAAGAGTACAATATTGTTTGATTTATCGCAATGTTTTTTTTTTGCATATTGGTATAGATTCAAAACTAATTCTAATTTGAACTAAATCTAATTTGAACGATTACACATCTACTTGTTTTGGTTGCATTTGGTACATACCATTATCAAAGCTTTTATTTTTCACATGCTTATTGCTACAATGTATAAAAAACGCCCACCGAGACTTTCCTACCAATTTCAGGATTGTAGGTTAACGGGAAGTTCAATTTATAAAAGTTAACAAACATACATTTGCATATGAATATACTCATTTTGTATGAAATAAACTACAAATATTAATTTAGAATGGTTTTTTTTCTATGAAATACTAACATTTTCCGTGCCTTAGTTCATAACTGTAGGCCCACAGGCAGTACCCTATAGATAAGCGGCGAATTTCGAACAAAATGAAGCAAATACGTTGTATAATGCTCGTGTCTTTTAATTGCATTGACTTGGAAGATTGTTTTTTTTCTGTACTCCATTGACACCTTTACGCGATCTCGAAATAAACTTGACAGACAGACATGCAACAAATTAATGATCTTATAGGGAATCTGTTTTTTCATGTAAGGTACGGAACCCTAAAAGTGAAAAGAAGTTTAATCATCTTCAATTGCAACATAAATAAATATATATAGGTTTCTAATGAATATCTTTTTTCCCTTGTTGACAAATATGACTATACCAAAAATTGGTTAAAAAATAATATTCGAAATCTGAAAATTGCTTCCCTGATCTAAAATATTTCTATATCACGGACATTTCAAAAACTGGAAGCCCGAAATGCGAGGAACGAAAATAAAAAAATATACCTATATGTATAATTCCATCAACAGAGCAAAATTGAATCCGCAACGTGATCTTTTCGTATGTGGTAAAATATAAAGCGATAGTCACGAATTGATTGGCGGACTAAATAGAATAGCACTCGCATGCAAAACCACACGCACAAACAACAATAAGTATTCAATATCATGTATTTAATAATGAGGACGCGACTGGTTGTGGGTTCGAGACTTCCACTGGAGGAAATGAAATATTTATTTTATATTTTCATTTCTTCGCTCTATTGTCGAGGTGAAGCGCGGCGTTGATTTCCGCCACTCAACATGCAATGCCTTCAGAACTGGCGGATAATGGGGAACAGAGTGTCTTAACACTACCTTTGCTCTGCCTACCCTAAATATTTAATAATAATAAACGCATTAAAAAAGTGAGGCCAGTCGTGGCGCAGCGGCACGAGGTATGACTGTAAAACCGACTGGTTGTAGGTTCGATCTCCACTCGAGGAGATGAAATATTTACTTAAATTGATATTTCCATTTTCTTCGCTCTGGTGTCGAGGTTAAACGCGGCGTTGAGTTCTGCCACTCAACACGCAATGCCTCCAGAATTCGGCAGAAAGTGGGAAACGGAGTGTCTCGACACTAGGTTCCCTCTGCCTACCCTGCTGTGTGCTGGATGCAGCGTGAAGCTAATTTATTTATTTATTAAACAATAACTGTGATAAGTTATCATCTCGAGCCACTGTAAAGCACAGCAGTAATTCACGCGTCAGCGGGCTACGGAGTATTGTTGCAACTCGTTATACATTGTTGTGTTCTTGGGCAATATAACTGAAACCGCTTGCGAAATACCTGCACCATACACTACATAGGCACTACGTCCGTCTACTTGTCTTTTTGCATTGTCATTTATTATGCTCCCTGTACACTGAATACACTCGATTTGTTTCGGAGAAACGTACAAAATATTTAATCGAAACCACTTGTGCATTCGGTTTTTAATTAACAATATCAACTACGCTATAGATTTATATATTCTCTTTGAAGTTAATCTATGAAATATATTTTAATCACTTGTTGACAGGTTTAATTTAGTATAAAAAAGTCTTTAAGTGAAATGTCTGTACCTATATCTACTTTTATTTGTATAACTACTCACTATCTGACGTGTAATTTTCTCAACGATGTAAAATGATGACAAATCTTATATTAGCAGAAAGATTAAAAGAGATAAACAGATATTTCGTGTCATTTAACTACATATAGGTATGTATGTATGCTACATCTAAAACCTGATTAATATATGTACATTTTTATTTAACTACTAAATTACTTGCTCTAATATTTACGACAAGATGTTATATTATAAATATGAAACCAAAATGATATGCCAAAATGTTTGATGAAAATTATACGATTTTTATATTATTTTCTACATACGTTATTATATTTAAAACTCAGCGCATTCATAATATTATGGAACATTCACATGAGTTACCTTTGAGCGTCACAAGTAGGTACCATGCGGGCAGAACTAAAGCACGCACGGATGGCGACGTGAATGTTGGTACACAACCGCAAAATCAGCACTATGTTCTGAATTCACCGCGTACAAAATACCGACGTTAACTCAACAGGCGATTATATAGAAAATTAAAATTACGGTTATTATAATATACATATACATTTATTACATTAAAACATAAATACTAAGAGCTACTAAAATATTTAAGTTGCATAAGCTAACTCGTACATAATATGTTTATATGTATAACACTTTAATCTTACCTTAAAAAGCGCTAATCGTCTAAGTATAAGAGAAGCATGTATCCTTACCTGGAAAGAATAAAGTATGCATTAAAATCGTTAAATTCTGAACTTATAATGCTATGAATATTATAAATGTGAAAGTTTGTGTATGGATGGATGTTTCTTCCACTTTCAAGCAAAAACGACTTAACGGATTAAGATAAAACTTTACAGTATTTTTCAATTATTTTTTCTATAATTTGGCTACAATATAAATAACGTTGCTAATATCTCATATATATGTTAAATTATAATGTAAGAAATAATTTGTAATTTTTTTGTCGACACAGAGCCTAATTATATAAATTTTGAGTTCCACCACTCAATATGCAGTATCTTAAAATCAGATGAAAAATGGAGTGTCTTAACACTAGTTTCTCTCTGCCTACCCTGCTATACACGATAAATATCGTAAAACTAATATCTTTAAATGGCATACGAATCAAATGCTATTTAACAAAATCCTAAAAAAAATCCCACAATAAAAGAAAATGTCTAATCTCATCTAAGAATATGTTATATATCTATTATATATTCATTGTTCGAAAGCGAAGCGAAGCTCACAAAATGGACTCCAACGTCAATCAAACAAAAGCGCACGGCCGGATCACATTTCGCCGGCCGCGGACACGATCGCGAGTGGATCCGAAATGAGGCAAATAAGCAATTACGCGTTCATATTTGGCTCGATTACACGCTGCGCTGGGGGGTTTCAGACGCACTGGAGTTGGACACGTCGCTCGGTGGAGTGGCCGCGACACATCCATGTAGCTACAGCTCCAGAGCAAGTAAGCGGGACATATGTAGGATATGTAGAATATGGTTTATGTAAATAATTTTGTTTAGAGATACAATTCCTGGTGAACGAATGGCAAAACAGATTTATGAAGGAAAAGTGAGTTATAAGAGAGGTAGCGGAGACTTCTGTTGTCTTTAAGATCACAGTATTACAGATACTAGAAGGTCACGTAAAAAGCATGAGGACCCTCCAGATGGTATGTATGAAGAGGTTGATAATAGTGGACAAGACGAAAGATTTATATAGAGAACCGTAGTGTTTCGCGCTCCGTTCTCTCTTGCTACCCCGCTAGGAATTCACAAGTTTAAATACTGCTATATAGTTGTTTCATTTCAGCAGATAATGAACTAGCGATCAGACAACAGATTTATATTAGGTACATTTATGTAATAAATGAAAAAAATAATTTAATAAATGAATCATCAGTCATTGTTATTTCATAGATAAATTTCAAAAACAAATCCATATCCTGTGTGGGTATTGAACTCAAAACCTATGGCTTATTCTTACTAACTGCCTTCATTCTGGTCATAGAATTTCGCCGCTTTCTATTATTTTAAAGATATTGCATGCCAGTTGTTGGAATTCAACCTCACGATTCGTCTAGCCAGACATAAGACTATATACACATAATCTTTTGCTAAGTTTTGCGACAATTTATGTTATCTCAAACTATAATAGTTTAATATCCAGTTAGTATTAGCAATTTTACTATATATTCCACTGGAGATGGAAAATAATTTGCTGAGACTATTTAGATTATTCATCTATAAAACTAACGATAATAATAAATAGTAGGTAAACTATGCCGCAACTGAAACTTATATACATACCTATATTAGAAATAGAACATAATTTTAATACACATTTAATTCGTACAATTATCTAGTGTGCATAAACTAAACGTTAACGTAACGTAAACGTTTCATTAACGTTAGGCCCTTACGAATGTAAACTAAAAACATGTTTCAACGATAATATCAACAACGCACTAGCACACGACCTTGATAACGACGTGGGAGTAATACCAATTGTCATTCTTTATACGTACACCGTGTATTAGGTACTTGCACAACAAATAATATTATAGTAAGCTGCCTAGACTGTTTTATAATATCAGATCAATCTACGACTACATTTTAAACTAGCTGTCGAATTGCTTGCACAATATCACATACTTGAGGCCAGTGTATGACTGTAAATGCGACTGGTTGTGGGTTCGATCCCCACTCAAGGAAAAGAAATATTTATTTAAATGTGTATTTTTATGTCTTCGCTCTGATGTCGAGGCAAAGTGCGACGTTCTGTTCCGCCACTCACCACGCAATGCATCCAGAATTCAGAATTTAATATCACATACTCCACTCAAAATAACAACACAATACATATGTATACTACACACACAATACATATATATCTGAAATATGCGCCTGTACGAGTAATTTATCGTAGCTGATTGCACATGATAGCTTTGAGTTCGATTCTCATCTGGAATTTATCTACAAATACGTAACATACGAATTCTCCGTTTAAGCGTATAGTAGTTATCTGAGTTGCTTACTATTTACTAGCTTCTCTTTATACTAACAATTTTATAACAATATTTCGAAGTGAAATATAATATTATTTTATTATAATTAGGGTATGAAAGTTGAAAGTAAATCTCACTTTGGGTTGCCTTGAGCTTTTGTAAACAATATTTTCACTATAAACTCTAGAACTATTTTATAGAATTTTGTTTCGGGGTTCGTGTGTTGCGCCACAATTTACCAACAAAACACATCGGGATCGCATTTACATAATAAGCACAACCCGCAGAAAAGCGACGATATACTCGGATTTTCCATATTATTTTATCTTATCCAATCTTCTGCAGAATTATGTTCCAAGACTAAACTAAATATATTGATAGTAAGTTTATTTTTATTTAAACGATATTAGTTTTGAAGCAAATATATTAAAAATAAATAATAAGCATAAACATTCCAGTGACGGAGGTATTTTATGTGACATAAAGGAAAATAGAAAAAATATATAATTTAGATAAAATATAACGATAAACAAAAAAAACAGATAATTTATATATATGAAATATAAATCATCTATCCACTTCGGAGAACATCATAAAATGGGAACCTACAACTTGCATGAATCACAAATAATGAAAATACCGTCTAGTAGGCAGTTATTCGTTCTATTTCTTGAGTTTAGCAGTAATTTCTCTGCAAAGGTCCTGATGAGAGCATAAAATAAAACGAAATGGTCAATCGGCATCTAACGACAACGCGTTGGTCGCGCGCCAACTGCCGCGAGACATCGATATACGTACGGAACAGTTCAGGGTGGAGGAACAGTTAAATGAAACCTGAAGTTTCAGTCTTTACGCCGTTGAAATAGAATCGATCAGAGTACGTGGATGCCACCCGATATCCACGCATCGTTAAGGCATTGAACACACTGCACATTATTGAATCACGTTCTTTGAGCTCGTGTCGGCAAATAAGCTGATTAGATGCACAACCCGCGCAGCGCTTTCGTGGCTTTCTATATCATTTGTGGCAAATCTTTACCTTATATCAGTATGATAGTGACGAGGTACCAATACCGAGGAACCTGAGATTCATATTGTTGGAACCTGTAGAGAAATTGTACGACCTACGAGACATTAGACGCTCGATTAATTACAAGTCTTAAATGATGTTTACAATTATTAGTCAATACGGAGTTTTGTGGGTTTCGTATATGACGTTAATCCGCTAGTAACATAAATGTTGATGATAACAGCGCCTACAACACGACATCGCTGCTCACGCAGGACTTAATTAATCAAACCGGTCGCTATATATATTTTTCCAACGCCACCACCAACAATTACTGTTAATTGGCATTTCCTATGCTGCGCTAAAATAGCACACATGTAATTAGAGACTCAAAATAAATTGTAAAATTGCGAAAGCGCATGTGTTACTTAGTAATAGAGCAAAATTTTGTATCCATCTGATATATTGTAACGAAACGCCACAAGTACCAGTCGAAGTGGTTTCCTTGACATGACTTACATGGTTATCATAAACACACAGCAATGTGCAAGCGTACATAATTAGCTTAATCTGAATTTCAAATATCCAATGAAGTATCAATTTAGTTATATGCAACAATGTAAAAATACTTATCTATATAAAATTATATTATATTAAATATGTTGAAATATCGCTTACTTTCTGAATATTAATTTCACAGAAATTATTAGTATAAGTATACCTTAATAAGTTTCCATATACCTACTATGTAGTAGGTATATTGAAATTTATTACGATATTGATTTTAGCGAGTAGGCGCTAATAGTATGAAGTACAAGTACTAAGCATTTATTTTAAAATATAAATCGATATGTGATTAATTTTTCTTTGTTAATTCCACAACAGAAGTAAGATGCATTTCTTACTTAATTATCGTCATCGTTCCCTATAGGTACCTACCTCACAGCCATTTCTTTCCTATGACGTAGATCGAGGCGAAAGTATATACTTGCAATATATTGTCTATTAAACTAGCTTCCTTTAGGAAATTATAAAATATTACCGCTTTTCATTCCGTCATAAAATGTATGTATGAATAACTTATATATTATGAAACATATTCACGATCACTATTGTAATTTACCTTGTTCTGGTAACAAGGCAAAGTGCGGCTTCGAATTCCGCTGCTCAATCCGCAATACCTCAAAAATTCAGCGGAAACTGTTAAACAGAGTATCTCAATACTAGGTTTCCTCTCCCGAATTTTCTGTGTATTTATATACTTGCTTAGAAACTTATTATGTACCTACTGTCTCTTGTTTTGTACCCATTTTTTTGTTAAACCGGACTAGAGATGAATCCAAATTTCTATTATAAATATGGAAGATATTTGAACTATAATCAAATGCAGTCGAATTTTCAGGGCATAACGACCGTGTTTATTTAGAACTAGTGGACTCCGGAACTTCGTTTGTGAGGACTTTATGACCATTATAATATACTTACATTTATTTGAATTTAGCATTTTAGACTCGAAATTTGTTTGTATTGAGTGGCGGAGTTTAACGCGCCTTAGCGCCAAGCGTTTCGTTTCCTTAATATATAAAAGATTTGAAATATCAAATAATAGAGGTATAATTTTTGCTAAAAATAGAGGTATAATTTTTGCTAAAAAAAAGCATTGGTTTACGCGTCTAACGTTAAAGATATAATGAGGAGGATGGGAAAAACAGACTAACATTATTTATTTTGATTTAATATAAATCAATACAGTACCTATATAGAGCAAATAAATACAATCATAAACCACGCGAAGTCGCAAGTAGAAACTAGTAATAATCATATAATAAGACTCGTGGCAGAAAGACGCACTCCGCAATATGCGCTCCGAATGTTAATATCGCGCCCACTGTGAATAACTACGGTACAGACTGTTTTGGTGTGGGGTGTTCTCGCATACAACTGTTGACTCTATAGCTGTCAAGAGTTAACAAGAAATATAAATAAAGATAAAAAAAGTAATTCTTTACTTACGTACATAATTATAATAAACGTGTATTTTTCTTTGAATTATTAATGTAAAAGAACAAAAGATGTTTGCAAGTCAATTGCTAACATAATTAAGTTTATAATCTATAATGAAATAAACAGTTTTTTTGCATTTATTTATGTTTTATTTTTACCTTATTGTTAGATACATAAAAGCAAGTTGCTAGTAATAAAATCAAAGGATTTTATTTGTAATGTAAATACAACTGTTCCCGTTACACTGGCAAAAAGGGAACTTGGCAACCTAGTATTATGACACTCCGTTCCCGTTAAGATATTTCCGTTTTCTACTTTCCGCCGAAGTTTGGAGAGAGTTAAGTAGCGGAACTCAATACCGCATTTCCCTCGCTACCAGAGCAAGGAATAATTAAACATTTAATTTCTTCGAGTGGAAATCGAACCCAAAACCTGTCGCGTTTACAGTCCCACGCTTGTGCCCCTGCGCCACGACTGTCCTCAAGACTCAAACAAATTTTCAAGCTTAAGAAAATTCCGACATCTTTAACAAAAAAAATCTTGCAAAATATAATATTAAGAGTCGCACTCAGTCAATGTGGAGAGCCCTCTCATATTGTATGCGTTGTAAATCATAGCACCTTTTGTGGCGCGCCGTCGACGTCCGCACTACCGGATGATCTCGAAACGCATCAGGGGGATTAAATGTAATATTGTTAATGTATTTGTTATTCCATTTCCGTGCTCTTTATTGCAGTTTTTATAAAACAACAATGGGGCAGCGCTGTGACAATAAAGAGATGTGTGACAGACAGTATACTTGCTGATTAAACATGTCGTAATATTTCATTAAAACAATAACCTTCTACTTTAGGCATAAGCTAGAATAGTATTTAATATTTTAAAGTTCTTATCTATATCGTTGATGATGCAATTATAATATAGTCATAGTAGTTTTAGTTCTATAGAAATCAAAATAAACATCATATGTCAAGGTCAAGATCGACTTTTTGTAGCATTACGATCACAAAACAAACCTAAAGCACCCTCCTGTAGTTTATAAAATTCTTTAAGGATATATTAAGACGTACGTGATAATACAATCGTCGGTCGGATTCAGAGTGTTGTCTAAAAGGACGAATAAGTATGGCGTTTTTTTTAAACGACTAAGTAATAGCTAAATTAATTATTAAATGAAAAATATTTAAGTTAGTACCCACTACTATACATTGACACACATTCGTGGAATTCTAATGTTAAATTCTCATAGATTCAACAATATAACCGAGATGACGAATTTTAGAGTATGGCAAGCAGGTATTCTAGGAAGGTTCTAGGAAGGGCTCTTATAAAGTCTAGTAATAAAGATTTAATATATATTTTTAAATATCAGCTTTCACATATCTCCTTTCTCTAATAATCAATAAGTTTCTCATTAATATCCGGGCCGCATTATAGAATAATAATAATCAATAACGCATACATTCACGGCCCTGTGTATGTAGGTCTCGCATAGCACCGACTAAATTGACCGCATAAACCGATCAAATATGTATCCAATAGTGCTGGGGCAAGCAGTCGGGCACTGCCCAGTGCCCATTGGCACACTTCGTAATTACATTGTAAGTAATTATCGACTCGGACGAACACTCAACGGAACACATTAGAACAGCTGTAGTGAATTCTTGCCCATCAGTAATGTCTGCAACATCGCATCACTATCATATATTTCCATTGTGATACATTTTATCTGGAACGTAATCACTTTGGTTTAACGTCGTCTTGGTAGCTATAGCAAACTTACAAAATTCATTAGTTAATGGAGATGACGTTTAAGACAGTTTTCAGAAGTATTCTCTGACATAAAAAAAATACTAATATCTAATTAGAATCTTATTGGGTAGTAAATATATCATTCTTATTTAAACACAATTGAAAAGATATAAAAAAAA
>JAATLQ010015641.1:0-12152 GCA_013421005.1 Heliconius erato x Heliconius himera | reverse complement strand
GAGGTGGGCTTTAATGGCTGCAACACAGTTTCGAACTAAAGCAGCCATTATCGTACTAAACTATGGTGTGTACTTTTACTAGTTCCAATAAAGAATTTTTATTTTTATTATTTATTTTTTATCTATTATGACTCTTATTTCATATCAATATCTAAATCTAAATATCCTATATCAAATAACATTTAAATAAAAATATAAATAAAACAAAATCGGTTTAACGATGTATCCCGCGCACAGCAGGGTAGGAAGACATGGTACATAATGCTCAAGACACTGTTCTCCACTTTCCGCTGAATTCTAGAGGCACTGCGTATTGAGTGGCTTAATACATTAAATATAAATAATTACTAATGATTTATAAACGTTCCAAATTTTGTAATATAAATATATCATAATAGTTACTCATAGTTGTTATATTTTAGTATTCGTTTGTCATATCCATTTCTGAAAACTTTATTATCGATATAAAAAAATAATATCGGATATTATAAGTTATAGGTACGCAGCGCCGCGCCGAACGGTTTAGCAAGAACATTAGTCAAATGTCAATACTGGTGACCGAGATTGAAAAGCCACAGCGGCCAATCATCGGTCGCGTATCAAATCTCGGTCACTTGTTTGAATTCGGTCATTTGACCGATGACCGAAATACACGGTTCATGATTGGTTGTCGTATAAGATGGTCGCCACCGTTCATTTGATACTGATTGGTTGTATATGATCACCGATCATATGAACGGGTCATTTCGTTATTAGTGACAGAATCAATCACGCGTTTCTCGTGATTGCAATCATTTGTTTCGGTCAATCATGACCGACACAAGCCTAGCTGTATCCCGCATACAGCAGGGTAGGCAGAGGGAATCTAGTGTCAAGACACTCCGTTCCCCATTATAGTTTGTAATATTTTTATATTTTTAACACGCTACGGCTACCGTCTTTAGTGACTACTCTTAAACTGAACTTACAAGCACATTCAATAAGTGTAAATACAGCTTGTCATTTGTCACTTAGTGAACGTCATAGCAAAATATAGCGTCAGCAAAATAATAAATAAATAAAAAAATAATAATTTCCATTTTAAAAAGTCACGACTTTGTTTCAAATTGACATTAAACAATTTTGATTTTTTTAATAGAAGAACTGATATGTCATTCCATCGGGAATTCAATGTGATGCCAAAACCAATAAAAAAATACCTATATAAGTTTTGTCAAAAAAAAAATGGTTCTGACTCTTTTATAGAAAACTCTCCGATTAGTTTAGTTAAAAGTTTTAAACTGGATGGTCTTTAGTCAAAAATTTCTTCAATGTCCAATAGAAATGAAGAAAAAATAAATTCTATTGTTTATTTATTTTTTATGTATTATGATACAATTTTTATATCATTGTGATTAACTATTTGTATATGTTTGTAAGTTCATTTTTACAGTAGATTATTACCTATAACACGCTTAAATATTTTTTAGTTTAATTCGATTATATGAATCGATACAGTATTATATTTTGAATACTTTAATAATAGAATATGTAGTTTCTTATGTAATAAATGTATATATTGTGTGAAATATGTAGCATACTTTTCTTTACATTAGTAATTTTTTTAATGGTATCGTACTTAAGAATGTTAATTTTGACAGTCTCTATGGATTGCAGTTCTGCATATTATCTAAGGACCGATTCAAAATATAGTACAATAAGTCATGTCTCGATATAATTTTTTTTGGTGTTTAAAGTGGTATGAAATTATATTTTATCCTGCAAGAATTCTGAAAATGTGAATATTCCGGAAAAACTAGTTAAAAAATGTATCGAATTTAAATCTGCATTTAACCCTAAAAAGATAGTCATATTTTTACGTACGTTAAAGGTAGTCATGCGTAATTTTGACGCATATTTTTTATTTGTATATAGTTTGGAACGTATTTATTATATTGAGGAAAATATTCTTTATTACGTATTTTATAAATGTAAAATAATGAAAAGATTACATCCATAATAAACATAAAAGTCAGCCAGAAACAACTTTGGCAAATATAAAGAATGCTAAGCTATCCACAATACACTTTTTGCATGTTATTTTTGACTTCGCCCAACTTTATAGAGGCAATAAATACAATGAGTGTATTTTTTCCTACACTATTGTCTTCTGATGTACAAGGTACTTTTTTCGGCAACATATTAGAAATGTCATCGTATATACAGAGTGTTTTTGTCATCACCACTGAATTAAACCACAGTTAACTACTCTATAAAGACCTAATCCATCATTCTCCATAACCTCATTGGTTTACAACAACTTCCACTACAACTCATCACACGACATCCAATATCTTATAAACAATAAGGCTGCTGCGACAACATTCCAGCAGAATTAATAAAGTATGCTGGAGAATGTTTCGAGACTGAATTACACAAACTGTGATCGGGAGTGTCAGAACTACCGGGGTATATCACTTTTGAACACTGCTTAAGTGTTTGCGCGTGTTTTGTTTAACAAACTACAACCATACGTTGGACCTTCTTTAGCAGAATACCAGAATCCTTGAGAAAACTCTCGAATTTAATGTGACCACACACCATTTGTTCATTGATTTCAAGGCAGCATATGACAGCTTGCACCGCAATTTCCTGTATCAGGAAATGGTTGAAATCAGTTTTCCATCTAAATTAATCTCTCTTAGCAAAATAACGCTGAAAAATACTCAAAACGTCGTTAGAGCTCAGGCAAACCTATCGGAACCGTTTAGCACTTATGATGAACTCAAACAAGGTAAAGCGCTCCCTTGTCTGCTTTTCAATATTGCATTAGATAATTGTATCCGGGACTCAAAGATTGAGACTACTAGCAACATATTCTTTAAGTCAGCCCAAGTGTTAGGATATGCAGATGACCTGGTTTTAATAGGAAGAACTCTGCCTGCAGTAGTGAGTGCGTACCAAGCACTGACAAGGTCATTTAAGGAAGCCGGATTTCAAAAAAAATAGAACGAAAGATATCCCTTTCTCGTTCTAGTATATTTCTTGAGAATGAAATACGGCAAATCGGCACCGCTTAGTAGTATTTTTGTAGCAGTAGGTGTTCACGTTATTGGTATCTATTTGTAACTGCGTCACACGAAATACTATACACATGAAATGAAAAAAAAATTACGTCTAAAATGTTAAGTATCTTGACTAATTTCTTCAGGTATGAAATATTTTACCCTATGTGCTGTTTTCATAAAAGGCGCGCAGATGCTTCCATCCTGTATATGTCGTCAAAGTAGGAGCTTTTAAACGCTTGTGCATAAAAGCTGACGACAGTTTCATGCTATGCATTTTCATCGGTATTTTTTTTTACTTTCTGGCTTTTTTGCTTTTGTTCCAAATATTTTAGCAGTAAACAATAAAAAAATATGCGAGAAACATTAATAACTTCAGTACAATAATGTTTATTTGTCCTCTTGCTTGCTTGAAGCTGAAAAAAAAATAGTTCTTAGCTATTGTACCTATATGAATTGTGTGCTTCCACTCCTGCCAAATTTTAAATCTAATCTTTGACGCTTCTTAACAATTGTCATTTTATAAGTTATTTATTGCAATATGAAAATATCGTTGAAACTGCAGGAGAAATTGTATTCGGCACATTCTAAGATAATTAAAAGTGTAGTCGTGGAACGTGGTGACGTTTGTGGGTTCGATTCCCACTCGGGATGATTTATTTAATATTTTCATGTTCTTGCTTGGTCTTGGTAACACGACAAAGTGCGGAATTGAGTTCCACCACTCAACACTAAATGTCAGTTCATAGGTACAGTGTTTGTAACACTTTAAAAAATGAATTTCATCAATTGTTAGCAAAATTATCGTCAGCATCATAACGACATTGTCATAAGTAATGCTATTTATTAATTTCGATTCGGTTCGATGAATCGGGATTCGATTTCGGCAAGTAGCTTTAAGTGGGGTCCGGATACTATGAAAAATATTTTACAAATTGTAGACAAAAAAGACTGAAAATAATTAAATATAAATAAATATATTAATTATTTTGGTTTCAAATCAAATTCTAAATCATAAGGCACTTTGTGTTTAAAATTAATGGGAGAAACTACTCTGACGACGGTCTTCAGCGAATTTATTATAGTAGAGTTCTCAAAAGAGACATCAAATTCAAAGCATGTCAAGTGAATGTAATATTTGTTTTTCAAAAAAATATTCTTTGAGGAATAAGTTTCATATACGTAAGTCGAATCAAACATAGTAGCCGTTTTATTATTCAAAGACACAGTTTCTTGCAAATTATTTCCATTTGATGTGATGGCATTGACGGATTAAATAACTTGGCACCTACATCTATCCATTCTGCCGCTTCATCAACTGCAAAGTCTAGGAATTTTGTATCAAGTGTGTTCCTCAGATCGGCCAGAAATTTTGCAAACACGGCAATATCTTCTTCAGAGTTCTTCAAAGTTCATGAATTTTCAGACGCGAATAGAGAAAAATGGTCACAATTTTATTACCCACGAATACTGAAAACGCGAATGCGGAAACCGTGAATAACTAAGCTTTTACTATATACTTTACATACTATCTACTACACGATATACAATTCATTACAATATATGGCGGGTCGAAGTTCGAATTTTCGCGGTCCGTTTTCGCACCACGGTCCGTCTGTTGCTGGCCGTTGGGATAGACCATTTAACTTTTTTTGGCTCAAGCTTCTCTTAAATAATTTTTTGCTTTTTTCCATACAACAAAAGCTTTAGCTATTTTGATAATTCCTTCATTTTTGCAAAAATGAAGACAGATTTTTTATTTGTCTATTTAGAATTGGGGAGGGGTGAAACAAAAATTAAAAACAACAAAATATTTTTTGAAATCGTATGAATATTTGAATTGGTTGTAGGATTTGAACCCTAGATAAGAACGTATGGCTTAATGGTGAAAGATTTGGACGATTTAATAAATGGTATAGGGATCTCAAAATAACATTATCTGAAACAAAGACAAGAATAAATCATTTTCTTATCCCTATCATTTTTAAATCTATAGAAGCTATGTTATAAAAGTAATGAATTTTGTTTTTTTACTACGAACATATTAAATTCAAACTACTTTTGGGACGTAGATACTCAACTATGATAACATTTCCACACAACAGAGAGACAGGCAGAAACTGGCCGGAACCGAAACCGAATCTTTGGTCGGTCGCTAGTATTTATGCGTAACTGCGTCACACGAAATACAGGTATAGATAAACATCGTGAAATGAAAATAAAAATCATACGTCTAAACTGTTGAGGTATCTTGATTAGTTTCTTTAGGTATGGGCTTAAAATATTTTTCACTATATGCTAAAGGTAAAGGGAGCGCTGACGCTTCCACCTGTATCGTATAGTCATCTATAATTGTCTTCAAAGTTTCATAAATCGTTTATGCCAGAATCGTTTAAAAGTCTACACGCATCTTTAATAGCTGATCAAAGCAACGTTTGAGATCTACCGGTGACTGTCTGTAGTGTTTTAGCTTCTCCGACTTCAGTTGTCAATTTCTTCCAGTGTTGTGTCGAAATCACAAAAAAAATGGAGAAAAATAAAGACGATTCGGCGGTCGTAATTACAACTTAAGTTAAAGAACTTTTTAGATTATTGCTTTAAGATTTTTTTTCATATTCTATTGAAAAATTCGTTAAGGTAAAACAATCTTATATACTTACTAAACTTATTGCCATGTAGGTATGCATTGTGCTTTTCTTTATTCTTTAACAGAAAATAACTACAATTGACTTATTGTGTCAAGGTGAAGAATATCTGAATTTCCGATTCTGAACTACAGCTAGTACTTAAGCAATAATCACCCACAAATTCAACCACAGTACGGAGAAAATATGTAATAACTTTAATTTGAGATACATATATTACATATTTTATATTGTTGTGTTTTTAATCTTTTTAACCTTTTATTTTAGTGGTTTAAATATCCTCCGTTACTAAGTGTCCGCCAGACAGTTGAAGCTACTACGCGTAAAAAGTAGAAGTTTCTAAGGGAAATAGCAGGCTAGTAACTCGTGAAATCGTGATGTATATATATTTATATTTTATTTAACAACATCGATAGAAAAGTGGGTTATTATGTCATAAAAAGGTTTTTCTTTCGAGATTTCGGGCATTATTTATTTTATTATAAGTGTATAACATCGACACATATCCATTTAACATACGAATGTTTTTTACAAATAAAAATTTGTTCTGTTATTTACAATGTCATTTTGTTTTTGATACATCTACTAGGTATATTAGATTACTTTATTTTTAAAAGCAATGCCCATGAGCAACCAATTTAGGTATTACTCTATAATATAATATATAATAATATATCGTATAACAACAACATTATCAAGAAAATAATATTATTGATGATGACGTGTACGATTAGTAAATTTTAAAATAAAAAAGTCTTTTTTGATCACGTTGTTGTCACACTATTCTAAAAAGAAATTAAAATAAAGACTAGAATTTCTAAGCCCCTGTATAAAATGTCTCCTACAGATTAATAAATAGAGAAAAGTGGACAGAGCAAGACATTAATAACAGTTTTATCAAATCATGACTATAAATGAATCTATTAAACTTATTAATACCGTATATTTTTAAAGATCAGTCTAACATTCGATAATTTACAACTTTTACTCTAATTTTTAATTACTGCTTTAAGGCTGCGGCCTGTCCTTATATTGTAATAAGGCCCTGTCGGATCAATCACTTAATTAATATTCAAAGTATATAATTATTTCAGAAAATTAATTTATAAAAGTGCATATAAATCCAAAAAATTGTAAAAACTTAATCCAACCATATCAAACTCAGTGTCCACTTGCGAATAAATTGAGATTTTTTGATTATATTTTGTCATATTATAAATACCTGTGTAGATACATCGCGTTAGTGTGGCTGTTATTAAAATACTATTACATACAATTTTTATTAATAAAAAGATATATAAAGGATATTATTTATAGACAAAATTCTATAAATATAAATGTCAACTTGTCGCTATATAAGTTTTTTTTAATACATTGTTATCATATGTGCAATATTTGCTTGACTTGGTATCTAAGACAAAATTATACGATTGTATCTTCACGTACCTTAGTAGATAAATTTAGATGCGTTTGTGATATAAATTGATAAATTTTGTAGTGTTTTAATTGTATGATAAAAAATATATTAAAGTTAAATTTTGTAGAGTGAAATTCAAATTAATAAACCAGAGGTCTCAATTGAAACATGATGAATTGTAATAGCAAAAAAAAGAACTATGGGCTTAGCATTCCAAAAGCACACATAAAATTCGTATGTTTGTTTCAGTGATCATATACAACAATTAATAAAATCCTAATACAGATAACATCTACATACTCTACACTTGCTAATTCGAAAGTCTTAATAATTTGGTGTAAAGATCCATCTTAACCTAGTATAATTAAAATTCAAATTTTTAAGAAATTTATACGCTGCTTTTTATCACACATTTTCATGTAAAATTAACCATACCATGTAAGTAAATCTTTCAGTAAAAGAGATAAATTTAAGGTAATTCATTGCCAACATTATTTAAAATTTGCGATAGTTTATAATGTGCATTGTAATATTAATATGAAAACACCTGATAATATAAGAGAGAGAACGAGCGATGATCAGATAAGGTGCTATACTCCGAATAAATTGTGTTAACTTATATTATTTGTTTTTCTTACAATAAATGCCAGAGAAATGCGTAAGCTATGTTTTTGATATAATCCATTTTGACTAGGTAATAGCATTCCATTTAATGAAAACCTAATATTTATTTATTTTAATCTTATATATTTAATCACATACATTTTTCCAATATACTTTATCTATATTACAAAAAAATTATATCATCACACGTTTCTGCGAGTTTCAGTATGAAACTAAAGTCTTTTGGAGTAAATATTATAAAAAAGGAAAGGAATAGGCAGATCCGAGTGTAGTTCGGTAATGTTTAGTTATTTTAAGTTTTATTGTGTATGCAGAAGTGAATCTGCAATATTAATTCATGTTGATGTGTTCCTATGAAAGCTTAAGGAATATGAGGGCACTGGATATGACACGAGTTTTAGTGCTCGTATTTTGATCTAATTTGCTTATAATTAAAGAAAATTAACGAAACCTAAATTTTTAGTCCAAAGTAATGAAGCGCAGAGACTATGAGGAACTATTGAATTAAAAGAAACTAATACCATATAATGTATTGCACGGTCCACAATCATATAGGATGCAGTGTCTGAATACGGGTGCATTTACATATATGTATTATCTAAATTTATTTTTATCGGAAGTATTTCAACGCTGAGACGAGCAGAAACTTTTCTATGAACAGATCAGAGTCCAATGCTGCAATATGAGCTGCTCGGCCAACTAGCGCACTAGCAGTGTGTGGCAGAGCGTGTTGCACATCGTATCGGACTACTGATACTGAAGAAGCTCGAGCCGCCAGTGGCGACACCATATTATGCACCTGCAAACAACAAAATGTAAATAAGCAACTGTGTATTAATAATATTCATAATTTTATTGTTGACTCAAAAATAGAATTAACAATAAAAAAACTATCAATATAAAAAAAATACATACAAAATGAATAAAAAACATGAATCGGTTTATTGCTAAAATAGCGATTTCTTCTTGGCAACCATAAGATTATTGGAAAAAACAAAGTAAGAATATAAATATTTTTAACTTCACACTTTTCCCGCATATTGCAGCGAAGGGCAGGGTAGGTAAAGGGAACCTAGTGTAAAGGTTCGTTCTCTTCTTTCCACCGGGACACGAGATATTGTGTGTAAATAGTTAAAAAACGCATGTTGATTTGCCACTGCAGAGAAATAAAACTACAGGGAAATCAAGTAAAACCATGATAGTCTCTAATAAAGTAGAAGGATTATATAATAGTAAACAGTGTTTTATACCATTTCTCTATAAGCTTGTCCTAATAACGACGTGTCCTTAGCGGCAGCTTTGCAGAGTTCTAATCTTGCAGAATGTAGAGGAACGTATCGGTCTTGCCCCGAACCGCAAAGTAGAATATGCTTGAATTGATGCAGCTGACTTCGTTCACTTAACCGATAGAGAAATGATCTGCGTGGATCAGCTGCGTCGCGAAGAGATAGTTGTAATAAGGAACCAGATTTTTTCCATTTTTGCATAAACCACATTCCTGTAAATAATATTCATATATGTGTGACATTATTACATATATGTATATTGGACTTTAAGTGTTTTTTTACTGCAGACTTATTTCTATTCCCCGACGTAAACAGAGGAGTGCTATAAGTTTGACGTGTATATGTAAACGGATGAACCATAGACATGATTCAATAAAATATGACCAGCCGTTTAAGGAGTAGCTCAGCTATCAGCTCTTCTAGTTGTTTACATTTTAGATTTTTTAATATCGGGAGCTTTTTTATTATTTAAATTTTATTAAGTTATAGATAATGAATCTTAAAGTACATGCAATGCTATAAATACAATTAGCAGCTTTAATATTATTTCACCTGCATTTACAAGACCGCTGGAGTTATAAAGTGTTCCCAAATGTGGTCCACTAAGGGACAAGAACGTGTGTAATTTCCCCAAGAATGGTTTCATTTGTGGTCTAGCTAAAGCAGATCTAATGATGATAGTGCCCAAGGAATGTCCTACAAAACTAATTCTGGCTGGTTCGCTTGAATTTTGTATGTGCGTCATAATTTCTTGAACCAACCTGCAAAAGAATCGCATTAATATTAAAAGTCTAAGTAAAAAAATAAAGTAAAGAACAATTGAAACTAAATGCCTACCGATCAGTCATAGTATCAAAATCAGAAAAAGTATCTCCTTGATTTCTTTCTGACATGAGAAAGTCTAGTCGAGCTCCGGGTAAGCCTAATTCTAAATAAGTTTTTACTAATCGTAAGTCTGCTGCGTTGCCATCTAGTCCATGAACGCATATGATGAGATGTAATCCTAAAATAAAAATAATGTGTATCAATTAAAATATTTTTGGATACAACTTGTCATAACAATTCATATACACTTAATTATATCAATTATTTTACAGCATATGACACATACCTTCTGGATTAAACATTCTATATTCATCGCTTATATGGAAATATGGCAAAGAGTTTTCTACGGGGGGAAAGTCAGAATATATAGCTCCTGGATACTTAACACTTTGTCTAAATTCTTCTCTACATTTCACAAACAATCGTTCTGACTCTGCTAATCCAAATATGCTGACGAGGTTACTTTGTCGTTGTTCTGAAAGACCACAATATAGTACAAAAAAACTTATAAATATAAACAATGTTATTAAATAATGGCTATCTGTAGTAAAGCAGGTCAACGACCTTCCTATATTACCATTTTCGTTTCTGCTAGCTAGCTCTCCAGTGCTTTGGCTTTTATTAAGCGTGCTGGCCGAGGTCCCTGTATTGGCATTCATGGACTGATGAGGCCTTAATTTTCGTCTTTCTAATATTCCTGAACCAATATTTGATGGTTAGTTTTTCTAAGCATAAGCGTTAGTAAATAAAGACGGATCTAAAAAAACATATAAGTACCTTCGCATACATGATAAAGTGGATTATCCAGCTGCAATGTAGTGGGTTGCGTAGATTTTTTACTTTTAGATGGCGTAGACGATTTACTACTTTGCCTGCTTAGATGCGGCGACTTTAAGGGAGGATCCTTAAAATTGAAAGCAAATGGTTATCTTTATATAGAAATTTACTAATAATATAAATAATGATCATAGTATACCTTAAAATCGTCAGGCGGAGGGGGAGCATCTCTAAATTGTTGTGGGGGAGGTAAGTGTTCATATTCATTTTCCCCGCTGAAATGACTTAAATCTATTTCTGATTTAGCCTTCCCTTGGTATTTTTGAACTGATGCAACAGGTCCTCCAGCAGATTTGTGGCTTTTACACGATCGGTCAACTGTTAAACTTCGGATTTCTGCTGCTATTAACTTTTCAGTATATTCTATCCTATCTCTTAATTTTGTTTTATTCATATTGTTTGATTTTGCTGGAAGGGGTTGTTGAGATTGGGGTTTAGGTGTTATTTCTTTTCTAATGTATGGATGTAAGTTATCGCTAACTGTCTGAGACTTTTTTACGCTTCCTTCATTTGAAGATTTACTGATTGAGCTGTAAGTTTTTCCCTGTATAGCACTAAAAGAATTATGTCTCTGATTTGTTTTACTCGTGTTTGGTTCTGTATATTGCTGGAAGCAGCTTGCTGTACAAGTATCTGAATTGCAACCAGCATCAATTCCATTATTGTGCATCATTTTATTATATTCACATTGACTGTCCGTACAGATAGAGTCACTACAAATGGTACATTCTTCACAAATTTCCTTATCACAGCATTCTATTTTCTCAGTTGAGCTACTTTGAGCAGCTTTTACAGCTAGTTTAAGTAAGCGTTCACGTAATTGCTCGCCGTTGAGAGCAGTTCTTTTAAATTCGCTTACCTTATCGCCTTCTCTTTTCCGAGTTTCAACATTTTCATCATATTTTTTACTAGGTATTTTAATTACAGTACTAGTACTCGGTGCAGAATAATTTGGATTTAATTGGCAACTACCATTATCCGGAGAAGAAGGTCCTGAACTTCGCCCGCTTGAAACCCAACCACTTTGTTCACTTAAGCTCGATGTTGAACTTCTACTTCGTTTTTCTTCTTTATTTATAAAATTTTCAGGTGGTAAAATTTTAAAGTCTTTATCACCAATATCTAGAGGAGGAGACTCAAATGCTGGCGGTGGGGCTAAGTTAGGTAAAGATTCCGAACCAAATGCACTGTTTAAGTTAGGCTCGTCAATAATGGATGCTGCACTTCTGCAATGCCGTAATTCTGCTCCGTGATCTAAGCTGTATGGAACACTTGTTGATGATTCAAGTCTTCTCAATTCAAAAGGTATACTTTCATCGCTTGAAGAAGATGCCGCTTCTGACATAAGTTGTGTCATTTTATCTGACGCTTTATGTTTTGTACGTTTCTCTGGCTTACCACTAGATCTACCGCTCTTTGGAGTGGTTCCTCCGGATTTTGGAGTACCTCTACCAGATTTAGGAGTGGCTAGACC
>JAATLQ010015639.1:0-46771 GCA_013421005.1 Heliconius erato x Heliconius himera | reverse complement strand
TCGTCTAGTTTTGGAACCGGGTACCTGTCAACCATTAAAACACGATTAAGCGTTACCTTATAGTCGGCGCATATCCTAATGCCCCCGTCCCCCTTACGCGCTATGACTAGAGGCGTGGCCCAGTCGGAGCGGTCAACCGGCTCGATGACATCGGCGGCGAGCATGGCATCCAACTCGGCGTCACCCCGCCCGCCGCGGCTCCCCGCGCTTCCCTGCCTTTCTCCACGTTGTGTTAAAACGTTGTTATTTTTTATAAGAAATGATTTTTCCGCTAATTCCACGCCCGGCCTCGCTTGTTGATAATTCTCTAATATTTTTTTTCGGCACATTCTTCGGAGATGACCAATTTGATGACAGTAACTACACTGGTATTCCTTATATTGAACTCTATTGTTTTATTAAACCTGTTTGTCCTCGTCGCCACTAGTAAATAAAAGACGTGCTTCTCAATCAACATTTATTGCAAGACTGATTTGCGTTCACACATAATGCCAACATCAACATACCACTAATAGTTCAGTCTATTTGGGACTATTAATTTTATTTAATAGACTAAGTACTTGAACGAGGAATTTGAGCTCAGTCGGGACACAGGTTCTCAAGCATGTGACTGTGATACAAAAAGTTCAGGGTTTAATTCCCACTCGAGAAAATTTAATATTTAATATTTTCAATTCCTCGCCCTGGTAACAAGGCAAAGCGCGGCGTTGAGTTACGCCACTCAAGACGCAATACGACGCATACGCAATACGCAATATAATTACATTAACAAGTGATTTATTTGATTTTTTACATTAACAAGTATCATCTAACAAAAATACCTTCAACATTCTTTAGGCAAAGGAAACCTAGTAGCGCAAAACACCAATTTTCACTTACCGGTCATTTAGAGGAATTTCCTGAGTAACATAACGTCACACTTTGTCTTCCATATACACTTAATGAATACATCCTATACTTGTACTTAAATTATTGCGAAGTTATTTTTATTTAGTATCCTTATAAATTATGCATATTTAGGTACTTGTATAAACCAGTGCGGGTCGTTGTGGGGATTTTTGGGTGGTCAATGGCCATCATAAAGGTGAAAATGATGATGTTGATGATGACTTAACTAATAAATAACGGTAAATATCTAAAAAAAAAAACAATAATATAAAATTTTGACTGATACCAATTTTCTTTAAGCCACATCTTATAAATTTCGAAAATTTTAATGATGAAAACGTGACAAAACACTCTGCTCTCCTTAAGTGGTAAAACTCACCTTCCCACCTCACTTATAAAAAAAAACTTCCTTTTCCGGCCTGAAATTATCAGTTGACTTTCGACAATCCCGAAGTCACTGAACTACTAATGGATTTCGTAAAAAATACTATATTTTTAATACTTATAAAAAAACAGAAATATCAAGCACAAAATAAGTATAATATAAGGCTAAACAATACAGTGTTACCAAAAACCCTTTGATTTTTACAAAGGCTTTGGGAGTTTGAACTGAGGTCACCGACCTATCCAAGTCACGATGACTGATAGCTGGCGTGAGCTGATAAGGAATATTGTACAGTTTTTGCACTTTTCCAGCGATAATGGTTTTGATATTTCTATCATTAATTTAACTAGCTCTAAAGACCTGGCTTTTTTCGTTATAATTTTTATAACACGTGCGACTGTAAATAAGATAGGTTATGGATTCGTTTTCCACTCGAGGAAATGAAATATTTAATAATTTTATTTCCTTGATAACGCGGCGTTATATTTCGCCAAATTCTGGAGATATTGCTTGTTAAGTGACTGCATTCAACACCGAGCTTTGTCTTGTTACCTGATCCATAAATTAAAAAATAAATAAGTCCTCCGTATAGGACTACGTCGTATATTTACAGTCAGACGCTACGCCGCTCCGCAGTAAAGGCTTCAAAAAAAACTAAAGCTTTCTAATACATTCGCTAAACTACTATCAATCGTTACTTCCATCGCATATAGACCGTAAATGATACAAATAAACAAACAAACAACCCTATTTTCCTATGTTTTAGCTATAAATAAAGAAATGGCTTTCTTAGTCTGGTTTTATCACGTCCATTAGCGATTACATTAATCATTTTAATATCTTTAAGAATTTTAATGAAAGTAATTTTTTATATACATATTTCTCAATTATAGAGAGAGATATGTATCTAATATCTAATGGCATCTTTATATATTACAATCACTACAAGCTTCCATTTTAATTAAAACGTTTCGTTGAATGCGCATATATTTTGTATTTGGATTGAATCCACAACCACCACGTGAGCAGTCAATCATCCAATTGAATCGTACTGTAATTAGCATATCATATTGTGTTTTTTTTTTAAATATAAGAAAATAGTTACATGCTTTATTCTACATAGAAATTAGGTGGAGGGAACCTCGGAAATTCGGCGAAATAAAAATTAACATTATCTAATCTCTGAATAGAAATCAAACCCATGATCGTATTTACAGTCATAGACTATCTCTCTATCGCTACGACCATCTCATTATATTTAAATATATATATATTTTTTTGTTTTTTAAATTTTGTTTTAACAAATATCTTTACAAATTTCTTAAAAACCCGATTCGACACGTTCTCATAAAGAAAATTGACACGTTCTCTGACAGCATCAGTAAAGTACAATATTCACAGACGAAGGTGGTCGACCGTCAGCAAAAACATAAGCTTATAATAAGATGCGTCTGAACGCCACGTACTGATTGTGTTGTTACTTATAGAAATATTAGTTTTGAAGCGTTCTGTTTATGCGGAAACTAAGGTACTAAATGCGGTTGTTGAACTTCAGAGTAAGAAGAAGATTTAAATCACTCTGTAACCTGCATACAACAGGGTGGGCAGAGGGAACCTAGTCATAAAACACTCTGTTCCCTACTTTCCGCCGAATTTTTCGAGGCGGATCTCAACGCCGGGTTTTGCCTTGGTGCCAGAGCGAAGAAATGAAAAAATATATATAAATAATAATGAATAATAATAAATAATATTAATAACAATAATATATAAATATAAAAATATATAAATAGATCTAGTAAAATGACATTTACACCTAGGCAGACCCAAGGCGTGCACTTCAATATAGATCTTCCCTCAAGCGAAATTTGAATCTACAGCAATCACGTACTGCAGTTATTTGACATGTCCATGCGCTACGGTTTCAATTTCATTTATTGAATTTTGTATTTATTTATATGTTCTTTATTACACTTGAAAACTGCACAAAGAACAGAACATAGCAGAAAAGGCTGGAAAGCGTTAATATACTCCGGATGTTGAGTTGCGGAACTCAACACCTCGCCTTGTCTACCAGATAATATAACTATAATCATTCTTCCGAGTGGAGATAGAACTGAAGAATATTTACTTTAGAATATTTGTTTTCAAACTGCGTCACAACAGCCTTAATATGCAGTAACTGTAAATTTATCTACCTACCTATACCTACTCTCTATAAGAGATGCCTTTCAGCCAACCAGTTGAAGTGAGTGAATGCACCATACGAGGAGGAGAAATTAAATATAAATCAACTTCACGCTGTATCCCGCACACAGCAGGATAGGCAGAGGGAACCTAGTGTTAAGACACTCTTTTAAACACACAGGGAGCCAGCTGCAAACTCTCATGGCGTAGCAGGACAGGTTATGACCATAAGTGCGGTAAAAGGTTCGATACCTACGTGAATAATTTATTTATTTTAATTTTCTCACTTTCAAAAGAAAAAAAAACCAAGTGTGGTGTTATATACTGCCATTTGACACCCAGTGTCTAGAATTGGGCTGAAATTTAATAACGAAATACTTACATAACGATTGGTTAATTTTGAAAAAAATACATAATTTGGAAAAATCTGATAGCAAAGCATTAGTTACTTTGATTCACCCTCGAGGGATTTATTTTTAAATTTTCGTCATTCGTCAATTGTCAATTATAATATATATATAATTATATAGAAACGCAGTGTTTATTTCCGACATCCACCAAATAAAATCTCCCCAAAGACATTTCCTTTTTGAGACTCAACTGTTTGTGACCTCTACCTTACAAAAAAGGGCAAAAAATAATAAAAATAAATATAAAATGTGTAAAGAATGTTCGAAGGTCATAAACCTCGCTAACGAGATGGAGCCTAATTCCCTGTAATGCGGGCTGGGAGCCCCACAAATACGTCTTGAAAACGCTCCTTCATCAAAATACATTACTTCAACTAGAGGCACAATGTACTGTACCTATATTAGTAGTTGGAAAGTAATAGATAGTTTTTAGTTTTTTTGTTTTTTTTTTTTAGCTTCACGCTATAGCCCGCACACAGCAGGGTAGGCAGAGGGAACCTAGTGTTAAGACACTCCGTTCCCCACTTTCTGCCGAATTCTGGAGGCATTGCGTGTTGAGTGGCAGAACTCAACGCCGCGCTTAACCTCGACACCAGAGCGAAGAAATGGAAATATAAATTTAAGTTAATATTTCATCTCCTCGAGTGGGGATCGAACCCACAACCAGTCGGTTTTGCAGTCACACCTCGTGCCGCTGCGCCACGACCGGCCTCTCTTTGTTTTTTGTAGTCACCGTTTTTAGAGTTCTGTACCTCGAAATCAATAGAACAGAACCCTTATTGGATCACTTAGTTGTTTGTCAGTCCGTTCGTCTAAAGTTGCAACAAAAATCCTTTTAGGTGTATTTTACAGGCTCCTATCCTTTATTAGAGTGAAGCTCAGTCGTCCAGATATTAACTTATATAAGTTGTGAACTTCCACGACTGATGTCCGCTAAATACTGTAATAATCATTTAATACCAAAAATCAAATACATTAGTCGACTATGCAAGTACTCTTAGTATGATAAGTACTAAAATATATGTTTGAATAATAAAATAATAAAAGATGTTGATGATCCATTAATTATATTTTTACGTGAAGTCCTTGAAATCCACGTGATGACAGGTTTTCTCAGGATATAAATTACAGTCATTTTCTGCCACAATTGGAGAAATACTTCTTATCTTAAAATATACTTGAAGGCAATATGTTGTTTTAGATGGGTTACGTAAGTACTAGTGAAGTTAGTCTACAAAATAAATAAAATATTTAGTAACGCCTGACATTTAAATAAAGCAACATATAAATAATGCATTGCTCTTATGAAAATGTCAGGCGTCAAACCTAAAAACAAATTGTCATCAACTTTGATTGGTATTCTGTGGTCTGGTTTGCGTTTATGTCGCACGTTTATAATCCCGTTCCCAAAGAGACACTTCATAGATCTCCACTTTCCGCCAAATTCTTGAGATATTGCGTGTGTCAACGATGCGAATTTCTTCATTATCAGAGACGTCGCGTCTATAGTTAAAAATTAAAAAATTAAAATTAAAAAATAAATTAGCTTCACACTGTACCCCGCACAAAGCAGGGTAGGCAGAGGGAACCTAGTGTTAAGACACTCCGTTCCCCACTTTCTGCCGAATTCTGGAGGCATTGCGTGTTGAGTGGCACAACTCAACGCCGCGCTTAATCTCAACACCAAAGCGAAGAAATGGAAATATAAATTTAAGTAAATATTTCATCTCCTCGAGTGGGGATCGAACCCACAACCAGTCGGTTTTGCAGTCACACCTCGTGCCGCTGCGCCACGACCGGCCTCACCGGCGTTTATAGTCCTCTCAACATATTCCAAAAAATTGAGTTATAAATGAGGAACTGAGTGTCTCAACACTAGGTTACCTCTGACTACTCTCTATCTTTCCACATTTAATATTCTTATGAAGTCATTTGCAAAAATGGTGGGTGGTAAAAATTTACGTTATTTTTGCTACATTTGTCACTTTTATCGAAGAATTCACTTAATTAAGAGGTTATTGCCGCCAGTTACTTTAGCTTAAACGAAAGCAGTAATTAATTATATGATAATTTGTATAGCAGACTTTCTTCGCCATTCTTCAAAATTAGAGACGGACTGTCTTTTTTTAATTCGATTACCGCCAAATCGTTTAGTAAATGAGCTAGAGAAAATTAGTTAGATTTTTTTTAAGCTCCGCGTTGTATCTCTTGTATGGATATGCAGAGAGAAACTACTGTTAAGATACCGTTCCTAATTTTTCCGCTCAATTTTGAAGACATTGTGCATTGAGTGACGGAACTCAACTCTATGTTTTGTCTTTTTACTAGAAATTTTAATAAAAATTCAATTCCCCGATTGTGTTTCGAACTGGAGTCATACACAAATCTTAGTCATTTTCATTTGAACATAGAGTCAAATGCGCAGTTGAAAGCTAGCCTTAATATGAAATTTAAAGTAAATACCAAAATATTTTAAAACCTGGATTTTATTATATTGTTAGATAAATAAATCATCTTCACGCTGTATCCCGCACACAACAGGGTAGGCTGAGGAAACCTAGTGTTAAGACACTTCGTTCCCCATTTTCCGCCGAGTTCTGGAGGCATTGCGTGTTGATTGTCGGAACTCAACGCCGCGCTTTACCTCGAAAGCAAAGAAATAAACATATAAATGTAAATAAATATTTAATTTCCTTGAGTGAAGATCGAACCCGTAACCAGTCGATTTTACAGTCACACTTTGTGCGTTTGCGCCACGACTGACCTCGATTTTATTATTATTATTATTATATATCACAGTATAATATATGTATTTATATAGAATCAACTGTAGCTTCCTCTCATAGTTGAACTTGAAGCAAGTTATCTCGTCAATTAGTCTAAACTTCGAAATACTGTAACTTGGGTAAATATTTAACACCGTTCACTGTAGACTGGACTCTTGAGTGGAATAATATTTTTTATTTTGGCTATTCGTGATTCAGGGAACAAGTATAATTCCATGTAAACTTGTCAGGTTGTGAGTTCGATTACTGGAGCAAGTTTTTTTTTTATATTTTCATTTTCTCACTTTGATAACGAGGCAAAGCGCGGCATTGAGTTCCGCCACTCAACACACAATGCTTCCAGAATTGAGCAGAATGTGTGGGGAACACTATTTTGCTAGGTTCCCTGCGTGGGGTATATGCGTGAAGCTAAAAATATATAGGTATCCCACGAAAGTGACAATATTAGGAAACTCTATAACTTATGGCTTCGCTCCTTTACTTTATCTTTCAGTCCTTTAAATATTATAACATCAATTGTACAGTGATGATATCACTTAAAGACCTCATGAACGCACCTCGATTTTTCACAAAATTATAAAATTTAGAAAAATACGATGAAAAAGTAAAAATGAGTAGTATATTCATTAAAAAAAAATCCGGAGATTTTAAAAAAAAACTTTGCTTCCCGCCCCAACACGACCTAGCCACATGCCGAAATTTATGTTCATAATTCCAATACTTTCGTCAAATACTAACGAAATAATTTTCTGTAATTATTACGGAGATTTGTAAATGAAATTATTACATGGTTAACATATTCGCTTTTTACAATATATGTATATATATGGTAAAAAGTCAATTAGACTGTAAACGTGATAGATCGTGGGTTCGATCTCCACTCGAACAATTGAAATATTTGTATATTTTCATTTCCCCGCTCTGATAACAAGGTAAAGCGCGGCGATGTGTTACACCACTCAATACGCTATGCCTCTAGAAATATCGATCAAAAGTGTGGAATGACGGTGTCTTAATAGCAATGGAATACTCAACACTAGGTGCCCAGGTTCCCTCTGCCTACCCTACTATGTGCGAGATACAGCATGCAGCTAAACAAACAACAACAACAACAAACAAAAATAACAATTTAAAGTTACCGCTAGTCTACGCTAACCTTTATTAGATTTACTATTGGTTCATCGTTCGCCTCGATCAGTCTTTGTTCAGATATACCTACGAGTACCTACTTCTAAAACGTGGTGACATCTAAAACACTTAAGTGGCGTCATTTTTAATTTAAATTTTTATCTAAAATAAATTGATTGCATTTACATTATTGAATCCTTATTATTATCGTTAAAGCTATAATGCATTAATAATTATTAAAAAGATGGAAACAAAACTACTTAATATTCAATGGACTGATGAAGAGGTAACTTATTTCAGATACTCAACTCCCCTTCTCCCACATATTGATGGAGTCTCCCGATTTTCGAACTCAATTCCATTCCCGCGAGAGGAGATCGTACCTCCTCCTATCGCGATTAAATTTAGGAGCTGTCCCACTACGACCACGTTACAAAGTGTCCACGATGTCTTAGTGATTTCTGTTTTATAAAAACATTACTTTGATGAAATTGAAACCTAAAAACTAACCAAAGAATATAAAAATAAATCTCCACGTAATTAATTTTAAATAAATAAATAAATAAATCAGCTTCACGCTGTATCCCGCACACAGCAGGGTAGAAGGAACCCAGTGTTAAGACACTCCGTTCCCCACTTTCTGCCGAATTCTGGAGGCATTGCGTGTTGAGTGGCAGAACTCAACGCCGCGCTTAACCTCGACACCAGAGCGACGAAATGGAAATATAAATTTAAGTAAATATTTCATCTCCTCGAGTGGGGATCGAACCCACAACCAGTCGGTATTACAGTCACACCTCGTGCCGCTGCGCCACGACCGGCTTTAATTTTAATAATGTATATGATATAGAGTGATTCGTGGGAGATACAGGGGTCCTTGGTTTCCTAAAAACCCTGAGGGCCCTCCAGAGCCCATGTATGAAGGTTGATGGCAGTGGACGAGGCGAAGAGATTTCCTGTTGCAGAGACTGTAACGTTTGTTGCTCCGTTCTATTTACCTACGTCGCTAGGAATAAAGCACAAAAATTAAAAAAAACCTAGTATTATTATGTTCCTCTCTCTAACCTTAATCTAACCTTATTAATATCTTATAGGTTATTTCTTTCAGTCTAGTAAATATTAGGACGATTAGAGAATATTACGGTATTTCTATTACTCGATTATGTGTAACATACTCGTATCATAACTCATAGGAAGGAAGCAGGCCGGAAGTGGGGTCAGAGCTAGCACGTGCTATATTAACGGCTATGTGGAACGTAGCCAAATTATTTCCGGTTGATGAGTTCTAATATCTATTATATTGTAGAGATTCGTTAATCAACAAGCTAAGACAGCCTATTCTTCATTTTGCGAGAGATTGGAGGTAAAAATAAGTGAAACAAATACTTAGAAGCCATCACGGCCCGGTGGTATAAGGATTTTAATTAAAACAAAATTAAGCATGTTACTTCTTATTTTGAATAAAAATATTTGAATTTGAATGTCAATTTAATGTAAGCGCGATGATTGTGGATTCGATTCCCACTCGTGGATAGTTAGTATTTTCATTTCCTCGCTGTGGCAACGAAACAAAGTACGGAATTGAGTCCTGCCTCTTAACATATATAACTAAGAGTCACATGACACATCCTAAGTTGGCTTAGTTTTTGGATTCCGTACTTGAAAATGAAAAAAAAACGGAACCCATATAGTATCACTTTGTTGTGCATCTGTGCGCTGTCAAGACCATTTATGTCGAAATCTCATTGAGGTAACATGCTAAAATAAATATCTAATATTCAGGTCTCACGTAAGTAAGTTTCTAAGTCAGCGCAATCAGAAATTATGAGCACTATGCCTAGTTTTTGATACATTTTCTATGAAATTCGCCGCGAAAATAAACCTGTAGTGTATGTTCCTATGGACTTTTAGTTATGAAATTTGCCACGAATTGAAAATTCGAAATGTGAAAAATAAATTTATATTTGTTGTTTATTTCATACAAAATAAATGCGGCACGCCAACAAATTTTTGTCAAGTGTATTCCTTGCGTAATTAAAACATAGAATATTTAACGTAATCCTTGCGATACTTACTCAACAAAATTTGACAAAAGAAGATTTCAAAACTATTCTTTAGACAAATATAATTTGAACTGATACTGGAGAAAAGTCTTGCAAAAAGTATGAAGCTCCCCCGGAGGGTATGTGGAAGAGCATGATGACAATGAACGAGGTGAAAGAGGTATACAGAGACCATGGCGGATGGCACGTTCTTCCCGACGACTCTAGTGGTAGCCCCTAATGTAAGCGTGAAGCCAAAAAAATATTATGTAAATGACTCTAAGGTACCACTTATAAGAACATACTAAAAATATATGTTATGCTTAATAATACCTAGTATGTTTCTTTTTCCTGCCATACTAAAGTGTAAACTAAGTAAAGAGTAACTTGAATACTTATTGAACATCCTTGGACTAAATCGCGAAGCTATTCGGACTTAATGGATTAAAAGTTACGCCGTCTTACAAACTGTTGGTTATAGCAACCTTCCACTTAAAGTGAGAGGATAAAGATTTTTTTATATTTTCGGATGCTTTTATAAAAAATATATTTTAATTTACGTACGCAATGTACACATCATATCCATGGTCTTATTACTAATATAAAAAAATTAAATGAGCTTCACGCTGTATCCCGCACACAGCAGGGTAGGCAGAGGGAACCTAATGTTAAGAAACCCCGTTCCACCCTTTCCGCAGAATTCTGGAGGCATTACGTGCTGAGTGGGGGAACTCAACGCCGCGCTTTGCCTCGACACCAGAGCGAAGAAATGAAAATATAAATGTAAATAAATATTTCACTTCCTCGAGTCGAGATCAAACCCACAACCAGTCGATTTTACAGTCACACTTTGAGCCTATGTGCCACAACTGGCCTCATTACTCATTATTCTCTCCATAAAATTGTTAAATTCAGTACATACAACTTCTAAAATTTTATTAAACTTATTTTTTTTTTATTACATTGACCAAGTAAAATAGATTTGAATGAAAGACAGTACTATTTGTATGTTTAATTATTTTTATTGAAGTGCTATGAGATACACAATATATCTTGCTTTACCATCTGGTGCGTAAACGAGTAATTCAGAAGGTTTTCCGATGCGTGAGCAGTCCATCAACGTCAATATACGAAATTAATTGCAATGAGAGTGGCGCCATCTGTCGAAAATTGGTCGTACCAATTTGGAAAGGCAAAAGAGCGTACTGGTACTGTACTCTTGTTTGCCTTGTATCTGATGGTAATTGATCAAGGCCACGGTCATAGCTTTTAAGTCTCATTTACTAGCATAGTAAATAATTTTTGATAAAAAAAAACGTAGCTGAAAATAGTTTAGCTTTAGCTGGCACACGCTAAGCTTATTGAAACTAATCAAAAACAGTTTTTTTCGTCCTCGTCGTTATTTTAGTAAAGCAAAGTTTTGTTAGATTTGAAAACAAACCTACTGGTAAGTGTGTGAAGGCCGTGTGACAGTAGACTGTGTGATATTAAGAGAGATTAATTACGGAAGTTGTATAAAGTGGAGGAGTCCAGATTGTCCTTTTTCTGATATAATTATTTATTTTTTCTTTATCTGGTATACAGGCTTCTTTTCTTAACTTTCCACACAATTTTCGAAATATTGCCTTTCAGATGGTGGAACTCAACACCGTGCTCCGTCTAATTACGAAAGCAAATATTTAAAAGCAATTTATTTAACCGAGTGGCAATTGAAGCCCCAACCATCGCGTTTACGCACTCTATGACGCTGCACCTCGACGGCTTCAAGGCAAGAAAGCATCTGTTATTCTCATTTCTTTCTACGCTTAATAGGCTCCAAACTAAAGCTTTTATACAAGCAAACCTCAATAAAAGGTAAATCTAAAATCATTTGTAAGCTTTGGCCTCATTATCCCAGATCATTTATTAACTGGCAAGGACGGAGTCAGACTTCCGTTATACGACTTCGGCGGTGAACCCTTGACAAAATCTACGCACGCACATGTGCTTATATTAATTTAAAAAATGAAGCATAGAATATCAGGTCATCGTGACTCCATAAGTAAAATGTCTTAAAAAAATCTACAATATTTTGTAGACCGCGTTGATTTTTAATGATGTATATCATTAAAGATCAACGCGGTCTACCTACACTCTGGTATGAGGCAATTCACGGCGTTGAGTTCCGCCACACAACATGTAATGCTTCGAGATACGGCGTAAAGTGGGGAACACAAGTGCCTTAATGAGAATGGCGTGTCTTAACACTAGGTTCCCAGATCCTGCCTATGTACGGGATGTAGCGTGAAGCTAAAAAAAACAGAGACAGAGACACTGTTGAAGTCGCGGCGCAGTAATACGACGACAGTCTGTAACCGCAATAGTCGTGGATAGGTCCGGTTACCATACGGGGGAAGTTTTTATGATTAAAAAAAAATTAAACTGGCTTCACGCTACATCCTACCTACAGCAGGGGAGACAGAGGGAACTAAGTTGTAAGACACGCCGTTTCCCACTTTCCGCCGGATTTTGCAGGCATTGCGTGTAAGTGGCGGAACTCAACGCCGCGCTTTGCATCGACACCAGAGCCATGAAATTAAGATATAACTTTAAATAAATATTCCATTCCTTCGAGTGGGGATCGAACCCACAACCAGTAAGTAGCGTTTAAAATCATACGAATAGTGGTGAACAGAGTGTCTTAACACAAGATTCCCTGTGCCTTTTTTTCGTGAAACCACCAAACTATATTTATAGCATATAATATGCAATTGCAAGCCCTAGGCCGACCCGGCCAAATCTAGGTCATAACCCTGAGCGTCCTGAACGTTTGTTTGTCTCGCTTCCTATTGGAACTAAATTCGTATAGCGATTGTGGAGATAACTATCGTTCTGTTTGATCAATTTTGTGAAATAAATTGGGTTTTTATTGAAATTTTTCATTGAAAATTGTATATTTCACTTTAAAATTTTGAAAACTTTTTAGTTAAACTGTAATAAAATTATTCATGGAAGCTCTTAAAGTTTGATGTTGTATTCTAAAGAATACATTTTTGATGTTAATATAGCGCAGTTGAGAATTTTCACATTGCATAGTGTATAATAGTTGTAGGTTTGAAATCCCATTTGAAGGAAAGCATTCATATCAAATAATTTTGTGGAGATCAACTAAATGCTTTCTTGGACATCGTTTTTTTTATATATATCACATATACAGCAAAATAGACGGAAAACATTTCATATATAGCAGAAAAAGCAGAAAATGTCCCGTATACAGCAGAATAAACAGAAAATTAGCCGAAAAATAGAAAACGGAGTGTTGTAACACTTTTACATCTCATATCTAAATCTCATAATTGCGTTGATTTCAGTTTGAGGAACACAAACCCAAATTAAATATTAAATACGGCCTTTCCAGTTTTCTTGTTAAATTTACACATTTTACAGACGTTATGTGAGCCACTGAAGTGTGTGCCGCAATGTAGGCCAGGTAAGGCAAACGGCGACCTATTTCCGCTAGTAAACCGATTTCACCTCGCGCGTCGCAGGACAGATGCAAGGAAATAACTGTGTCAGTACATTTTGATGTCATAACCAATTTTGTTTTGATTTTTATCTGCGGCGTTCAGTTCCGTCACTCAATACGCAATGTTTCAAATTCATAGCAAAATAGAACGGAGTGTCTTGACACTAGGTTGCCTGTCCTATGCGGGATACAGCGTGAAGTTAAAAAAATCAGATCAATTATAATACACTCAGTATTACTTATTGAATCCTGTAAGGCTAAAAACGAAGCTTATCGCTACTTTATATTATCGTTATCATAATATTATAATAATAATATTTTCTTCAGATTCATAAGTTTTCCCGCATATAACATAGGATAGCCAGCAAAAACTTATTGCTTAGACACTCCGCTACTCGCTTTCTGTCCAATTTTCAAAACATTCCGTGCTTAATGACAAAATTCAAAGCCGCACTACGTTTTGCTACCAGAGCGAACAAATGAAAATTATTCATTACCTCAACATGGATATTGAACCCACAACCATCCCGTTTTCAGTCAACCGCAGTCCATTCTAATATAAGAACAAAAAACGTAACTCTTACTTAATCTTATTGAAACCACCACGATTTAGTGGGATAATATCTGATTCATAATGGGTTATATTAACATTAGCTTTATTATACCTGCTCTAATAAAAGCGGCGTTAAGGTCCGCCTCTCAATACACAACATCCAAGTATTGAAAAGGCCTAAGATAACCAAAAACATACATACAAATCGTGATAAACGTAACGTTCTGTCTGTACATTGAATTTAAAATCTATCGACCGCGGTGCAGCGCCCTTGAACCAGATAGTATGTAGGTCACCGTATCAACGCCGGGAACACCTGAGCGGGTCGGGGCGTCTGTTAGTGATTGTGAATTATGATTATTATATAATGGTTATTTTGATATCAGTTAAGTATTGGGTGATTTGTAACGTAACAGGGTAGGCTGCGGGAACCTTGTTTTAAGAAACTTCGTTCCCCACGCACGCTTATTGCGTGTTTAAAGAGACAAAAGATGCATTTTAAATTAAATCAAAATGACTTTGGGATTAGATAACATCTGACTGTCACCCCGATGTGGTAGTGGGTTCGATAACCCCTCGGAAAAAGGAATTATTTTAATTTCCATGGTGTGATAGACAAGTGCGGCGGTTAGTACATTAATAGTTAGTAACACTCATATTGTGAAATTAACAAAATATATAATAAAATAAAAAATTTAAAACTTAAGCCATAATAGTAAATATGAATACACTTTTCTTCCTGCTTACCTGAAAAGCTTTTTAAAGTACGTACTCAGCGCGGTATTTTAAAGTTTCTTGCCAGAAATTGGAGGTTTTAAGCCGAAACTGTGTTTCAATTTTGTCTATCAATATTTTATATTTATTTAAGTGGAAAATTGTAATTTTGGTGGAAATTTTTAATTATCCCACAATTAACATTCGTCTTTACTATATTTAAATTGTTAAAGATATTATTTTTATTAAATGGGTAACTTTAAATTTGGAGAAATTGGAAAATGGAATGGGAAAATAATGTGTTGACACTAGCCTCCCTCTGTGACTCTGAGTACTCAGAAAGAGGTTGTAGATTTATTATTCAACCACAGAGAAGAGAAAAAAAAATTAAGCATTCCATGGATTCACCTCGTGCCCATCGCGATGCAACGTGAGGAGCTCAGAGCAGTGCCTGGGATTTGTGACCCAAGTGTAGTTTTAAGGAGCCTTGTGTTTAAGGAGCCCCTTTCAAATGTGCATTTAATCCAATTACAGTGATGACCAATAATTATATTTTCTCGACATATATTGACATCAATAACAATCGCATACACAGATGTGTACGTACCGTATGTGTAAAAATAGGTATTTTTCATACAAAAATCTATTTGTTGTATGAATCGTAAGATCAGAGTGTCTTTACACAAAAATCTAAATATTTATTCAATTAGGACATTCAACACTTTCGGAACGTACAAGTAACACGAAAATGTTTGTAGTATCAGCTCTTCAGAGAGCTACAACCAGCTCGAAGATAAGGCCCCTCTGCCTCCTCTGCGGGAAAATGCGTGAAGCTGCTCATTATTAACAAATATAAATTAGAATCCATATGCGCAGTGCAACAGGAGTATAACCTTGAACTAAGTATATTGGGTCAGCTGGCCGCGGCCTTCAGAACCTCGCCGGGACAAACGATTTAATATATCATCTATATTTACTCGAATGTAAAATACATAATATTATACTTATTGAAGCCGTCTTTAATGGCACAATCTCTGACCGTAATAGCGACGGCTGTGGAATCAAATCCCATGTTTTAATTAGAGGGGACTTAATGTTACACTTGATGACACTCGGTTCTCCACTTTTCGCTCAGTTTGTCCCTATTTTTTTTACAATTTCAATCTCACTGTGATAAATAAATTAAAAATGTTAATTTCGTCTGTTACACAAAGTGTGGCGTTAAACTCCGATATCCTGCTTACAAATTGCTCAACGATAGACAGTAAGTGGAGGAGAAAGAAACTAATCAACATTTACAATTTCTAAATGATTTTCTATTTAAATTGGTTGAGGTCGGTGAACGCCACTGTTGTAAATTCTATTTCCACTTTGGACAACGAATTATTTTTATTACCTCGCACTGATAACAAGAGAAAGCGCGGCGTTACTTCTCCTACTCACCACGCATTGTATCGAAAATTGAAAGAACGGAGTGTCTTAACACTAGGCTCCATTTATCTCCTCTATTACATGTGGAAGACAGCGTGAAGCTAAAAAAATAAATATATAACTTAATTTGTAAGTACTTAAATTATATTTTTTTCAGTTTGCAGAGTGCAACAGGAATAGCCTTGAACTGACTATATTGGGTCAACTGGTCACGGCCAGACGCAAGCACCTGGCCCGATAGATGTTATGTAATTATATCCACATAAAAATATTTGTATGTTTGTTTGGGGTCGTCTAACTGTAAACACAACGGTTATAGGTTCATTTTCGGGGTGAGAAATGATTTTTTTTTTCTTTTATCGCTCTTCTAAGAAAATACAGCACGATGTTGAGTTCCGTCATATAACAGGCAATATCTCAATCCTTGGGTGATGCTTGGACAACGGAGTATCTTTATACCAAGTTTCCTCTACTTACTCTACTTTGAACTTAAAAAATATCCTAACCTAAATGACTACTTCTATGTTTCATAAAAAATTTAGAAACAAAACCAAAATAATATGAAAATATCGTTTTAAACAAGCTGCTATCTAAACTACGCCTAACTCCTGCGGGCCTTGCACTAGTGACCCAAAATATTTGAAGGACGATGCAACCGAGCTCGGTATTTCCTTTTATAGATCTAAATTACTTTTTAAATATGTATATTCATATCTATCCCTAGAAGGAAGGTAGAGATAAGTTAGTGTTGAAACACTTCGTTAACACAGTTTTTTAGCTTCACGCTAATCCTGCAAATAACAGGGTAGTCCGAGGAACCTAGGAATCTCATGGAATAAAAATAGAGCGTCTTACTCTATCTCCATTAAGACACTTTCGTTCTCCACTTTCTGCCAAAATGTCACACGACGCTTATTCTTTTTATTAGCTTTTATAAATAGAAATGTGTGTATGTATTTATATACGAATATATTATTTATGTACGCACCAGTCGGTAGTCGTTAAAAACTCCTGTTTTATTTCCCCCTTTTTTCTCCTCTTAAAATCACCTAAAATCCTTACCTTCCTACCAACCAACATACTAAATTCAGTCAACGTGGTGGAGTCAAATGACATATTTACTGTACCTATAATATGTGCATATGTCATTTGTGTCCTGTTCACCGTTCGTTTATAATATTAATTCTCTTGCGTCTTGGGCCTTAGATCCTACTACTTTGTATATTTATTTGAGCTTTATGCTGTATCCCGCACAAAGCAGGGTAGGCAGAGAGAACCTGGGGACTTAGTGTTGAAATACTCCGTTCCTATTAGAACACTTCCGTCTCATATTTTCCACCTAATTCTCGAGGCGTTGCGTGTTGAGTGGCGGGACTCAATGCCACAATTTGACTAGTCAACAGAGCAAGTAATTGACAATATTAATTATTTAATTTCCACAAAGTGCGAATCGAACCCACAACTTGTCGAGCTTTCAATCGCACCCTACGCCACAACAGACTACTTAATAAAATGTCAAACTGAATGTCAAAAGCAAAGCATTTAAACTAAACTTTATAGTCTAGTAAAACTTAAATCAGCTTCACGCTGTATCCCGCACACAGCAGGGTAGGCAGAGGGAACTAGTGTTAAAATACTCCGTTCCTTATTTTCCGCCAAGTTCTGGAGGCATTGGGTGTTAAGTTGCGGAAGTCAACACGTGCTTTGCTTAGACACCAGAGCGAAGAAATGAAAATATAAATGTAAATAAATCTTTCATTTGCTCGAGTGGAGTCGAATTTGACAATTTCAAAAACTTTGACTGAAATATATAGGTACTAAAGCCAAATCGCAATATTTTATTCATTCTTAACGCCTTTTTACAAAAGACCTTTAAAGAAGTAAAAAATTCCTGTTCCCCCTAATTTACACAAAATATTGCTTGAAACTGAAAATATAACTTGATGTGATTGGAGGGAGCAATTGGCTGAGTGCCTTCGAGGCGATGACCGCACATTCCGCAAAGGTACCTTCGTCAAAGTAATTGACGTGCTTAAAAATAGATTTTTTATTTCTTTCTGCCTTTGAAATTCTTGTTAGTGTGTGACTATAGCAATGGTTGTGGGTTCGAATCTTACTCAATAAAAAGCTAGTGTTGAAAAAATACTTCTGTGTTCTTATTTGGTAAGAGTTAAGAGTTTTTAGAAATCGATTATATTACACAGTAAATAATTTCCTAACATTAGATTTATAGAATACTCTTCTTTTAGTGACACAAACGCAGCTTCACCCGCTTAAACTTATTGATATATCATAACCAAATGTAAAATCTTTATATAAATTGTAGCCTGTGTTATTTTGATGTATAAACTATATTATTGTAAAGTTTCATCTAAATGCGTTTAGTAGTTTTTGCATAAAAGTAGTACAAACATCCATCCATCATTAGTAGGCCATATCGAAGCCGTTGTCAGTGGCACAGCTTATGACTGAAAAAACGAAGCTTGTGGGTTCCATCCCATTCGAGGAAATGAAATTTTTATTTAAATGTATATTTCCATTTCTGCTTTCAGAATTCAGTGAAAGGTGGGGATCGGAGTGTCTTAACCTAGGTCTCTTGCCTACTCTGCTGTGTGCGGTAAACTGTTGTTTATGTTTTTTTAGATATATATGTAACATATTTATTAAACTATTTTAAAGATATTAAATAAAACCAAAGTGTCAAATTTTACATATAATTTATTCAATTCAAATAGTATATATATAATATAATCTCATATTAGCATTATTGGTAAGCGATTACATTATGAAAATTTATTTCATTGTGTCTATTCCACGTGGTGCCTTAAAAATAAATTCGGCCCTCAAAATAATTTCTGGTACATATGATAATTTTATATATTAGTAATCACATATAATAATCGTTATTTATTATATTAATGTGTTCCATAAAAATAACTTATAAGTTCATTACATAATAATTAAAAAAAATAATATTTTTCAAATAAAGTATAGAGTTCAAATCAATTCATAGTCATATTTAATAGATAGAAAATCCGTCCGTACATTTGAGATAATGTATGGCTTTTATTTCCGCTATATTCTCTTTTAATATGTTAAAAAATCTGAAGCCGTCTTGGCGCAGTGACACAGTCTCCACTTCGGAAATGATTATATTCAATTTCAATCTGGTACGCAAAGGAAGACATTTGGCTTCTGCCAATGTCTCCAAAATTGGGCAAAAATTCGGCAACGCAGTATCTTAGCATCACATTTCCTCTGCCTACCTTATATACTTTGCGGGAAAAGAGTAAAGATTTAAAAAAATGGAAAATCAACCAATATTTGTAAATTATCATATAAAAATTGCATTGTACGAGTTCGTTGCTTTATATTATTATAAAATAACAAAAATAATAAATATTAATGAAATATTAGTATGAAATAATGTTATATTATTATTATAAGTATATATATTATAATGAATTTTATATATTGTATGACATATATTTTATATATGTATCTTTATATTATTGATAAGTATGTAATTATGTTTGTGCATCACATTAAAATAGTTATTTATTTATTAATTTTTATACAAATGTAAATGAAAATTAATTCATCAAAATCAAATATAATAAAAATACTATCGACCGTTGAGGCCGAGTGAAACAGTGGTTACAACAAACGATGGTTGAGGTTTCATTTCCCACTTGAAGGAATGAATAATTTTCGTTTCATCGCTTTGGTAAGAAGACTATGTGCGGCGTTCGTTTACGTCTTCACAATTGAGGAGAAAGTGGAAAAGGAACACTCCTCGAGTGTTGAGACACCTTAATACTCGCGTTCCTCTACGTACCTACATATATACATAACGCAAAGTGAAGCTTAAGAAATTAAAATATTTTGTGACTAGTTGAATATTGTAATTAGTACAGAAGTATAGAAATCTAAAGGCACACTTAGAATTTTTATACTAAAAAAATGTGAATCATTTTCAGAGCTCTTGCTTTTAAAAAAGAAAACAAGAATTACTAGTGGAAAATTAAATAATTTTAATAATATTTAAATTAATAATGGTAATCAATTTTTATTTTCAAGACTTGGTTACCACACCGTTAACGTAAGACGATGATATTGCCTATCACTTACTTTCAGGAGAAATATAAATATATTTTAATTAAAGTTTTTCTGGCTTTTAGAAGTTTTATTTTTAATATTACAGTTTCGACTGATTATATAAATAAAATATACCATTATAAGTATAAATAAAATGCTTATACATCCTACCAGTTATTATATCTTAATATTATTTATAAAAAAATCAAAACCAAATGTGCTATTGATTAAAATTCAGTTTATATATAATGTTTCAGTATGATTTTTTCTGTTTTTATGTATTTTTTTTATAGAAAACAACCTCGTACAAAAGAGAAAAATAGAGGGCGCTATCCGATTGATATGTAGAAAAGTGTGAAGACAGTAGTTTTGAATATGTTTACATTGCTTATGGTTTTCGACAGTCTGTAAATTATTTTTATACATTGAAATCGTTTATTTATAGAACTGACTCTATTATGTTGTACTTTGATAGATAGTTTATATTCCCTTCCAGTTCTATATATATAAAACACTTGCTGAGTAATTACCTAAAAAAGTTAAAATTTGGCATGAAAATAGGTTAGTGTAAGATGATACTAAAAGGGGATTAGTCGATATTCCTACGACAATTAAGATAACGGGGTACGCAAATGCAAAACGGAAGCTTTACGTCTTAAAGTCCGTTTTAAACAAAGTTTTAGGCTAATAAAACTAGTGCATAAAAAATATCGGAAAAGGTATTTTTGTAAAAATAAGTAAAAATGGGTAATAAGTTTTGAAAAATATCACACAATAGAGTCAATTCCACTATTCTATAAAGCATAAACTATTCATTAAAATACTTAAAATCAACTAACATTGCTCGAAACGACGACCCTACTTTTATTTTTTTCCATATTATACATTTTCGAAATCTATAATTTACACTAAAAGCACTGATTATCGTCTAATTGTACATAAATGTATGAATCATACATTGAAATTTCAACTTTATTTTAACGAAAATAATATATATGCCCTATAAAACTATTAAGTTAATTTAAATTTTAATGTTACACACTATATTATACATAATATATTAAAAAAAATAATGACTTAAAAAAACCGATTGTCTTAACTGTATTGGGCAACAAGGTGCTGTATAATGTTGTTCAACAAAAATATAAATTATTATTGGTTCGTACATTATTATTATACTATATAGAATTGTTTATTTTTTTTAGTTATTAAAAGTAATTTTAAAATATTGTTATATGTAAAAAAATGTAAAAATAGCTTTTGACATAATAATCAGAATATTAAAAAAAAGTTTTTTTTTATTTATATCATTGTGCTTTCCCTTCCCTCTTGGGGGAATGAATTATTTTAATTTCCCCGCTCTGATAGAGGGGCGTTCGTTGGCGGGTTGCGTAACTCAACACTCAATGTCTTCATAATTGGACTATGTACGGGGAAAAGAGTGCTTTAATATTAAGTTTCCTTTGCCTACCCTGCTGTATAGAGCGTGATACTAAAAAAATATTATTAAAGATAAAAAACTTAAAGAACTTGGCAGATTTTCTTCTTATCATAAAAAGTATAAACAACAACAGTAAAATCTAATGAGTAATATAAGACACCAAAACGAAAACTTTTTCAGGATGACCATAATAAAATACACTATTTCTCTTCCAGTGAAATATACAAATAGATTTTACTTTTACTTTTGTTTGCTTTACACATTACAATACATACTTCGACGGAAAGTGGGTAACGAAAGTGTCTTGATGGTAACAGTGTCTTAACAGGTTCCCGGGTTCCCTTTGTCTACCCCTGCTATGTGCGGGATACAAGATGAAGCTATATATTACATATAATATATATTGTAAACAATTTTATTATTATTACCTTACAATCTAACACCAAACACAGCAAATAAAAACGGGCATATACAGTACAGACGCCACTAAATTAATAAAAACTTTAAACATTTATCTATTTTACATTACATTTTATTATATTCTTAATTATTTACAAAAAGTGATTTCTATGAGTGATTATTTTCTTTGTATAAATATAGAATTTCATTCTCTTATAAAAATCAATATTAAAATTCATCACGTAAAGTATGAAACTATAAACTTTGTTTCTTTATAGACCATCAAGTTATACTTTCCTTTGTCGTTCTTAACAACAAAATTAACAAAAAAAAAACAAGGGGAACAGAAGCGTCTTAACACTAGGTTCCCTCTGCCTACCTTGGTTTTTGCGAGTTACAGCGTGAAGCTAAAGAAAGGAAAAAGGAAGTGCATTAGATAAGCTGTACATGTATAAAAATATGTGAAATATACTTTATCACGACGTTTTTTTTATTCCTTTATAAGGACCAATGTTCACGTCAGTCTTGCAAGCTTCGACTAAGTCTGATATAAATACAACATTCAATGAAATTCTGAAAAAGCTCATATTTATATCTAAATTTTATGTATTCTACGAGAAATTTAAATAAAAATTGATAATTTTGAAATTTAAACTTAAAAAAATACCTTTCCGTCTACATTCCACATTCCTAGTAGAAAAATACAATCTTTTTTATTGGCTTTTTTCCTTTTTTTTTATAAAAACATTCTTTATACGTGCTTCAATTGTGTACTATAGATCGATTATTATAATATTATTACTAACAAACGGTTATATGGAAAAATATGTAAACAGACATTGGTTTTTATATTTAAATATATCATATTTTTATTTATTTATTTGTTTGCTTATTTTTTATTACCATATAATATGTCGTACTAAAAATTTATTTATTATTATTATTATTATTAACATTTTGTGCATCGAAGCGGCATTCAATCTACCCGTGTTCGGGCGACAATATCGAAGAGTGGGTAAAAATAAAAAAAAAATACCTATAAGCTATTATAAAATAACTATTGCTCTTATCATATTACAAAAATATATTCTTAAAATTTTTATTCTCTAATATTTGCAAAAGTTTTGTTAAAATCGGAACAGCAGAACTTCATTTACATTTCAGGAATTAAATATTTTTTCTATTCTTACACACTCTTTGATAATACTAACAAATTTCCTTATTTTTATAATATTATTACCCTATTATGTTATTAGCTTTTATATCCTAAACTTTTAACTTTTGACAACTTTTCCGAATAAAAGTTTTCTATAACAAGCATGTAATGGTATAAGCAGAGTACTCTGATCGAAGTGGTCCTATTGCGGCAACTGATGTTCCCTTATATAATATTCGTAAATTATTTATTACATGTATTATACTATTTTTTCATATAAATACATATTGATAAACGAAACATAATAAAAAAGTGCGATCTGATAAATATATTTTTTAAATTAAATATTTATATGTATAAGTTATTAATTTTTTTAATAAATAAAAAATATACATGAAGAACATAACAAAATTCAAATAATAAATGTAAAATACAGTCTTCATATAAACACAGAAATATGATAAATATATTGTCAAAGTACATAATATTACACTATAACGCTAAGTTAACGAACATCACCTATTTACGAGTTTGTGCTTTAGATGGTTATAACATTATTATTGTGAGTATAAAACGATGAAGCTTCTATAATATATACAATTTTTTCTTTATAAATTTTGTACTGAATTTTTATAAAAGTACTTAAATACTACTACTGTTTTTTTAACGAAATCGAGTTAGATTTTATAAAAACCTAACACTAGATAAAAATCACGTTTGAATATAGATTATGTATTACAAATTGTTACTACGGGAAAAATATGGGCAAACAGGTACAGAAATTTCATTATTTCCAACATTTAAACACAGAAACCTTCTAGATGAAAAATCTACAGATATTTTGAAAACTACATTCTTATTTCTGAAGTCGTACAAAGTTCAAATCATTTATATAGTTTGTGCGCTATCGCTCAATAGTTATTATTATTTTTATTACAATCTAAACGCGTATAAAAGTTATATTAAAATTATACACAATACAACAACAATTACATTATTATTGAACAGTCACTAAGAACTTACACGGAACAACATCAAACTGTTGAAAGTAAAACGAGCCTCCCTCTCCTCGCGATATGCTCAAGTGCGACCTGACGGCCACAAGAATTTACCTCCAGATTTATTGTCAGTTCTGTCAGTTTAAACTCCAGTATGATTGAAAATGAATGAAACCGCATTTTTATCAACCGGCGGCGACCGGCGGGTGATCGAGGCGTGATTATTGTTGTTGTAGTGCCACGACTTTCTGGTAGAAGTACTTGATGATTGTAAGGCGATTGTTTCGTAGTAACGTAGTCGTCCACAGCATTTCCTGCTTTTGATGATAGCGACGAAACCCTTCCTGTACTTTTTGTTGAAAAAAGCATATAAGATAGGGTTTATGCAAGAGTTGGATGCACCCAGCCACTGAGCTAGAGGCGTCACGACAGGAAACATCTCCTCTTCCCACTTTTGTATTGGTCCACCTAACTTTATCCTTGCGAAGATCAAGTAAAGTGGGAACCAGGATAAGACAAACAGAATTACGACGGCTACCAGCATTTTCACAACCTTCACTTTGGATTTCTGCTGCATTCTCTCCATTTGGGCGTCCTGAGTATCAGTTGGAATGGATCTTCTCCAAACTTTGATCCAAATCAGGATGTAGCACATAGTTATCAGAACCATTGGTAAGATATAACAAAAAATTAAATTACCAATGACGAAATACAAAACCTCGCTGATTGGATTGGGCCAGACGTCCAGGCAGAGGCGGACGTGTGGGTTATCATCGAAAACGACAACTAAATCGAAGAAAAATACCCACGGACTAGCCACGACGATAGCAAAGATCCATATGAAGACTATCATCATCCTGGCACGACGCTTCGTAATCTGGCACTTCAGAGGCCACCAGATGGCCAGGAATCTGTAACAAAGAAAGTAGAATTATGAAATTATTGTAATAAGAGCAAACTTTTAAGGGGATTATAAAACATTTTTTAGTAAATATTTGTGTTTTCAAAAGCTAGGGTTGAATTTTGTTTGTTTATTTACTTCCTCCGGGCGGTTACCACTTGTTTATCCGAAGCCCTAGTTTAGAATTCAGAATTATATTAAGGTCAAGTTAACTTTATCGTTTACATTGGCAAACTTTGTTGATCGATGATGATATGAACATACATACATATGTACATATACCTTACGTTACATTAATATGATTTAATTATATCAACAATCCTAACTATATATTACTACTCATTTACATAATGTTCGAGTTGCGATATTAGCTAAACGTAATGTTAACTTTTTGATACAAAAAACTTTTTTTTTTACAAAAGACTAATTGATTGTTTCTCCTGGATGACGAATGACCACATTTTTTATGATTCCAATGTCTTTGCTAATAGAGGACGTCGTGGCGCAACGGTGCAGCGTCTGCTTGTAGATGTGAAGGTTGTGGGTTCAATTACACCTCAGAACAATGTTTTTGTTCACTCTTGTGTCAAGATAACACACTGCGTGGAGTACTGCCAATTAACACGCAATATCTCGAAAATTTGTAAATGTAGTGTCTTGACGCTAGGCTCCTCTCTGGCTACTCTACTTCAGGATTCAGGATAAACATTGTTGAAACACATGCCATTTCAGCTTCACATAGTGACTTATCACTACATTATTAGGAGTACAATATCTAATAAAATGTGTTAAAGGGAAAACAAATGATATATATTTTTAATTCCCACCAAACTGCAGCTGCAAGGTAGATTAAGGCAGTAAATTTCCTGAATCGACCCACGATATTACTTAGAAGACGTGAAGGTACTCGAGTGCACCGATTTATACGGTCTGGAAGGTTAATTGGTTAAGAAAAAAATAAAAATGATGGAGATGCAAATAAGGGGTAGACGGTGTTTATTGTGCTTTTTAAGAATTTTATCTTTTATTCCTTTTTTTTACTAAAAGGAGCGAATTCGTTATGTACCCTTTAAACATTTTAATGTGCGATGGTTGTGGGTTTGATTACTGAAATTTAATGAAACTATTTACACGTTTGCGTAGAAGAAATACTATGTTGGATTTTTCAAATGAGTACATATATTTTAAAGTATATGAATAAATAAAAATCTATAGGGTACTTCCCGTGGACCAACAGTTATGAAATTTCGAAATGAAAACTTACAATATAAATAAATAAAATATATAATAAAATACAATATAGAAAAATATCCTAAATTGATAGGTATATCATTGCAAACTTTTATTTATGTTAATTTCATACAAAATGAATGCGTACGCCCGCAAACTTAAGTTTGTCAATATTTATAACCACCATGAATGGATATGAATCTAAAGTTTCCGCGTATATACTGAAATGCTGTCCTTCTACGCCACGACAGCCTCTAAAATATAAATATTTATTTTTATACTTTAAATAAAGTGTCAATTTATTGATAGATGGTTCACTTTAACCCTTTTTGTAATATGATACGTTTTATAAAAGGTTGACTCTTGGCTTCTGATAAGACTTTTTATAGAATGCTATATACAAAGAAGTTAGTGATTATAATTGCCAGGTCGACGATGGCGGCTTCAATTCTACTTGAGCCAAATCTTTTATGATGATTTAAAATTTTAAATTCAAGTCGTTTTCTGTAACAGCACAGCATCTGACTGAAAACGTGATGATTGTGGGTCATCGATGCCCACTCGGTGTAATCAATTATATACATTTCCCCACTCTGGTAATAAGACAAAGATGAGACCGCGACATTGAGTTCGGGCATTCAACACGTAATGTTTGGAAAATTGGGAAGTACCTGTAAAATGGAGTGTCTTAACACTAGGTTGCCCTCAGCCTACTCTACCACATACTTGCGGGATACAGCGTGAAGTTAAAGATTATATGTACATATAATTTTTGAAATTTTTCAATCATTATGCACGCCTATATAAAATAAAATTCAAGATAATTATTTTGAATTGTATTAAATGAAGCAGAAATTGTTTTAATATTTATTTTCTATAGAGCAATGACGATTATTCGATAGTAGATATTAATTACTACTATCCGTACATGAGATATGAACATTATATAAATACTTGATGCTCTTAATCAAATATTTCGGTTTTACATAAGGTTAGTGATATAGTAAGCTTTTGCTTATTTATTATATTCATATTGTTTTTATATTCACACTGTGTCTCGCTCATAGCAGGATAGGTAGAGAGAACTTGTAATCTTTGTGTTAAGATATTCCATTTCCCACTTTCCCCATTTTATATCATAAAAATATATACTCGTCAATTTTTATAAGTTTAACTTCCCGTTGAGGACAATTTTTCGGCAATTTCTCGGAACGGCAATAAGCACGATCATAAAACTTCACCCACGTTTTATTAGATCTCACGTCAACGCATGTGATGTCACATCCACACATGTGATCTCACATCCACACATCATGTCTATACGTTAATCTCATGACCACATATGATATCCCACATTTACATATGCGGTCTCACGTCCACATACGTGCGTACGTACTCACGTACGTTTTATACATAAAAAAATCATTCGTTTCATATTTAATTACAGATGATTCCACATCTACACAGATGTATGTGCTAATTTTAAAGGTGTCGTACCTCAAAAGATAAAAAAGAACACAACCATAAGATTACTTTGTTTTTAAGTACTTTATTTTGGTTTTTTATTTTGCTTTTAAGCTACCGAAATAAGTTATTGCCCGACTTGCACTTGACCATTTTTTTTTAGATTCACTCTATATCTCGCATATAGGTAGAGGAAAGTAGTATTTAAAACTCTCCATTCCCGACGCACCGCCCAATTTTCGAAATATTACGTGTGAAACACACTATGTGTTTTTGTGACGGAATGCAATATTGAAAAATAATTTGTTGCAGTTGCAGGATACAGTGTGAAGCTGATTATTATTAAAAGTATGTCTGACATTGAAATTTAAAAAAAAGTACCGAGCTCAGTGTACAACCATCTTAAATATAACATAACCTTGAAACGTCATTTAAAATACATCTAATCAATTTTTAGTTTTGGTTGTAACTAGGCCAATACTAACGTGTGGTCACTTATCTAATACAAGTCTTAAATACAAGTTCTAATTCGGTAGCTAAAATTATTTTAGCTATTTACTTTCATCTTCACTTGTAGTTTTAAAAAAAAAACAATGATTAATCACTCTTTTCAATGTTTTCTTTATAGTTTAGAGATCAATGTAGCTCAGCATCTGATTGTGAACGCGGTGGTTGTGGATTCGACCCTCAGTCTGGGCAATGGGCTATTATTATACATTTTGGCTTTAGGCTATATCGAGCACATAGCAAGGTAGGCAGAGGCAACCTAGGAACCTAGCGTTAAGGCACTTTGTTGCAGTTAAAACACTTCCTTTCCCAACTTTACGCCGAATACCCAAGCCGTCTGCGTGTTGAGTAACGGAAATCATCGCCGCGCTTTGCCTCGTTACTGGGAAATTAAAATATTTAATGTTTATTCCACCGAGTCAGAAACGAACCCACAACCGTCGTATTTACGGTCGCACGCTTGCGCCCCTTGCGCCCAAAACAACTCTGATCAATTCTTTATGTCCGTTTCGTTTCCTTTTTATAAAAAAAAACAACAACAAAACATAAACAAACATATAGGAAATAATATTATTTTAGATATCCGCAACAAAAATAGCTTTGAAGAGTGAAGTTGACAAGACAAACGACGCACCGGCTCGGGCCTCGGGCCTCCGGCGACCTCCTGCATTTTATTACCACCTATTGTTTTCTCGTACGTTGACCGACGATTTTTTCGAACTATATTTTATATATGTATTAGATTGAGAGAAAATATATAAAATAATATTATAAAGCTGTATAGTGTGTTTGGTTGATCGCGCTATTCGCAGGAATTTAATTGGGTTGGGTGGTATTGAATTTTTTTTTAGTATTGTTTAGTCGATCTCACGAGGAAGACTAGGAGGCGGAGGAAAAAAGATTTTATTATCAATAGGAGTGGAATATCCATTCATAATTTTGAATAAAATATCCGTGTTCAAAAGCTTCACAAAGTTTTACATTTACACGCAGGTATAGGAAATTTATACAAATAATTAGTATTTGATCATTTATATAATTACTCCATTACATAGACGTTGCAGTCCTCTATAATATGTTAATATCTCGAAAATTTGGCTAAAAGTAAGTAACGAGTGTTTTCAAACTCCGTTTTTTTCTATATACTATGTTATGGGGAAAGAAAGCATTACATGTGCCGAAGGCGTGCGATTGTAAACGAGACTGGCTGTGGGTACGATTTCCTCTCAAAGAAATTATAAGTCATTAAATAAAGAAATATTAAGTTATTTCCAGTTCCTCGCTCTAAAAACAGGCAAAGCGCAGCGTTGAGCTCTGTCACTCATAACACAATACCTCCAGAAGTCAATAGAAAGTGGGAAATGAAAGGTGTTTATAAGAACGACGTATCTTAACACTAGGTTTCCAGCGTCCTTCTATGTACGTGATACAGCGTGAAACTTAAAAAAAAAACAAAAAAAAAATAAAATATTTGCAAAAAATATCATAATAAATCAAGGTTTGAACAGTTTCGAAGCGACACTCACTAGTCGGTTTGGCTGAAGTCTTTAGTCATTAAGGATTTAGGTTAAACGCGCAATATTTCACTTGACTCGCGAATAAATTACTTTAAAACTGAATAATTTATTTAAATTGCAAGGAAAATATGACGATGGGTTCGCTTTTAGGTTCCATTGGGTACTTTTTATGGAACATCAGAGTAAGTAATATATTTTAAGTTAAATTGAGGTAGATGTGGCATAGCGGCGCAGCGTTGGATTTTATTATAAAAACAATTGTTGTGAATTCAATTCCTACTTGGGTCAATTGAATATTGTCATTTCCACTTTGCATTCTGGAAACAAGCCAAAGTGCGGCGTTGAGTTCCGCCTCTTAACATACAATGCGTCGTAAAGAAAAGTAGAGAATGAAGTGTCTTAACACTGTCTTAACACTAACACTACTCTACTCAATGCTGTATATAGCGTGAGGTTAAAAAAAAGAGGAAACGTTCCATAAAGTACCGTTACGTCGGAGGATTCAATTCAAATCAACTTAACCTAAAAAAGTAAAGCCTAAAGAATAAACAAAATCAACACTTTAGCGACCTTGACATTATAAAATTATAAAATATATATTTACTTAAGTACTTGTACATAATATGATTACATTTATTGCAAATATAAAAAAGCTAATTATTTTGATATCCGGGAAGTAGTTACGTATCGTAAAATTTTGCTCTCATTTCGCATCATTATATCGAACCTTGGACTACCTTTGAACAAACATCATTAATAATTATTAATTATTTCGCCATTGTCACCTGTCAATAATATTATGAGATACTTTTTTTATCTTTATAATACTTCCCGTGGTGATTTCGTAAAATAATATGAAAGAGCTCTTTTTTCAGTTTCATACTTTTTCTCGTATATTAGAAGCTGCAGAGAAAGTTAGTGTTAAGACACTCCGTTCTTTTCGTCAGAATAGGGGTGACTACCACAGAACGGAAATAAAAATAATTTAAATATCCATGAGTGGGGATTGAAGTTAGAACTATCGCGATCTCATATGCAATTGGTGGTATAATTTCGTTTCTCTCCGTTTTATTCTGCCCCTCTACAGGGGTCAGAATAAATTCATAATTAATAACATCATTTGCCATGCAAATAATTATTTTCACTTTCTCGCTATGATAACAAGACAAAGCGCAGCGTTGAGTACCACCATTCAAAACCCCAATGTCCAGAAAATTGGGAAACGGAGTGTTTTAACACTAGGTTTCCTCTGCCAACCAGTATATATATTTTTGGTACAGCAACAAGGTAAATGAAATATACAAATTGGACAGCATTGACATTATTATATAACGCAATCGATTCAGATTCAGAGAGACCAAAAATTTATACGAGCTTGTTAAAAATATATAAAAAGAACATAATTATTTATAAGAGAAATCATTTTAAGGATAAACGATTATTAATCAATATGTCTTAATACATTTGTATTGAAGTTGTAATAACGCAACGGCACAGCGTCTGAAAACGTTGTCATCGGTTCGATTCCCAGTCAGAGGAACGAATTATTTTGTCGGTGCGTCCCCTACGCAGAGAGTGCTATAGCACTAGATTCCGTCTGTTAACTATTTCATATGGTTCAGTTAAATCTAACCAAAAAACGAACATATGAGTGTTTTTTACTACTTAAATGGGTAGTGACCAGATAGCTGTTGCCTAAATTAAACTTATTTAGTTTACTTTTTAATCGACTGCGGCGAAGCCCAAAAGGAGGGTTATGGTTTTAGCACATATGTATATATGTATGTATGTGTTCGGTCTTTTGTTTTGTTGTAACTTTCAAATCAGTGAACTAATTTTGTAAATGATGAGAACTTAGTTGTATAATATTCATATTTCATGTATTTTAAAGACAAAGGTTAGGTGGCGTAAACTAACGCCGCACTTAGTTTTATTTCAAAATATTTTCAAAGGTGTGGAAATTAAATCCATATCCTATCGGTAGATTATAGTCCTGAGAAACCAACCATGTCAGCCGATTCTTAAGAGGCGCAGGTTCAATTCCCACTACATTCATTTTTAATACGTCTTCTAAAAATATATTTTTTAATAGAAAAACATTTCAAAATTACAACCACAATCTTAATAAATAATTTACATTTGCTTTAAAGAATTCAAAATCGATTTTATCACCGAATAAATACAATATTTTATTAACCATTTCATTGTTCTTAATAACCAATAAGCCGTCCGCAAGGTGCCGAAAAGCGTTGAATGAGTATTTATATGATTTTAGTAATAAAATTTCAATACAGTGTATGAACAGAGTATAATAAAGTGCAAGTTATATTATAGTAGGTATTATAATATTTGACTTTTGGCCGTTTGGTCACCGTGAACTTAAAAAAGGCAAACAGGGCCAGAAGGACCTGGGAACCCAGTGTTAAAACACTCCGTGCCCATTAAGACGGAGGCATTGAGACTTGAGTGGCGGAACTCAACGCCGCATTATGCCTCGTTGCCATAGTAAAGAAATGAAAATATCAAACATTTCATTGCCTCGAGTGAGAAATGAACCCACTACCTGTTACGGCCTCAACTGGACTGGACTTACAAAGTTAAGTCGCTGGACTTATAAAGTTAAAAATTGACATGTAGGTAGGTTAGAGAGTGTAGAGGAGCACTAAGAATGTCTTTCTTACTCTATTCCTACGAAAACAGGAGAACATTTATCTTCAAATTAAACTTAATGTTTTCTCCATAGGGTAGATAGATAAGGCACTGCATTCTTTGTCTACCAGAGCATAGCAGCAATAATTTAATCCCCCGAGTTCGAGAGAATCGAACTCACGACCATCACGTCTAGTCAATTTCCACCTACGCCATGATATTCCATACGAATTACCTTTTTAATTTCGCTAATAATAAATTGCAGGCGCAAAATTATGAAACTACCGATAAATTTACAAGATAATTACATAGTACGGATGTATTGACACCGTTTAAAGTTCGCAAAAATTTAAGCGCCGTAAAACGTAAAAACTGTCACAATGTTAAATGACACCTCGGTGTGACATTGACATGGAAAAATTATTATTTTGGATATTTTTTTAACCACTGCTATAAAAAAGTTTTTGGATATAATATGGATTTAATCAATTAAAGAATTGTTTTTTCCTTTTTTAGCTTTACATGATAAACAAAGGGAACCTAGTATTAAGTACTCCACTTTCCCTCCTCAACTTTGAAGACGTTGCGTGTTGAGTGTCGGAACTAAACTCCGTTTGTTATTAGAGTAAGAACATGAAATTAATTCATTCTCCCGAGTGGGAGTCGAATCCAGAACCATTGAGTTTCACGTTAGTTAGTCAGCGGCTGTGTTGAAGAAATATTACTTTTCTGTTTTATGTAGAAAAGACAACGAATTGTTAGTGATAACATTTTCTGCTTTCTTCCATCCCATATTTAAAATTTCTAATTGAAATTTATAAAATTTAAATTTCCGCGGCGTTGAGTTCTGCCACTCAACAAGCAATGCCTCCAGAATTCGGCAGAAAGTGGGGAACGAAGTGTCTTAACACTAGGTTCCCTCTGCCTACAGCAGGGTGCTGTGTGCGGGATACAGCGTAAAGCTGATTTAATTTTGATTTTAAAATTTAAATTTTATTTTGTATTGTATTGATACCATGTCTTTCTAGTAAAGTAGGATTGAATGGGGAGGGAATCTAGAGTTAAGACATTTCACCCAATTTTCGACACATTTCATGTTGACTGACGGTACTCAAAGCCGCGCTTTGTCTTATTATCAAAATAAAGAAAAGAAAATATTACAAATATGTTACACATATATTTATAACTTTAAGTTAACGAAAAAAGGAACACAAAAGTTATTTTAATTCTGCGACGACAATTTAATTTTTAAGATATTATCTGACAATATAAGCTATCAGTGCCTACCGGTGTTGAAATCACCGAGAGTTATTTAAAAACTGCTTAACGTTTGGTTCAATAAATGACTAATTATTTATGCTTACTTTGTCTGCTTATTTTTTTTATTATTTAGCAGCGCAGGAGCATAGGCGTGTTGCTGTAACGTGACGGTTTTGGGTTCGATCTCACTCGGGGGAATGTGTTATCATTTATTAATATTTTCGGTCCCTAGCTCTGGTACCGTGGCAAATAATGCTTCGAAAAATCGGTGAAAAGCAAGGAACGGAGTGTCTCAACACTAGGTTCGCTCTGTCCACCCTGCTATATGCGGGGTACAGCGTGAAATTTATAAAAAAGTTTACAAAAAAATTAATATATTACAAAATTTGATCACAGTTTATAATTATTTCACGCATTATTACACACAGTTGACAAACGTCAAGCAAACGTGACAGATTACAACATATTGTATAAATTTTTATTCGCTAAATATTATATTACATTAAAATGTTAATATTATATTAGTCGATGCCGTCATGGCGCAGTGGCACAAGCGTGACTGTACAACTGTGAATTCGATTCCTACTCGGAAAAATGAATTATTATTTAGTAATATTTTTATATAGAGCGAAGGCTCTGGTAAAGAGGCAAAGCGGGGCGTTCAGTTCTGTCACTTAACACACAATGCCTCGGAAATACTACGGAAAGTGGGGAACAGAGTGTCTTAACATTAAGTTCCCCCTCCATACCCTGCTATATGGTATCCCGCAAGCAGGAAGCGGTTATGTAGCGGTTATGTATATTTTAGTATGAAATATGCAAATTCCAAGGTATAATAGAATAAAACATACTAAGAGAAAGGGAAAGAGAGAGAGAAAGAAGATACTTAGAGTCCGTTCACCATAGACCTAAGACCTAGAGACACTCCGTTCACCATACTACAGTCTGACGCTGTCCCAATGCGCGTTGTTCCCTAGTGTTTTCTGAATTTCATCAAAACTCGAGGCAATGTTGTCCAGAACAGAAGTACATAGGAGAAATGAAAGCAATTTAACATAATAACTTCCCCCGAGCGAGAGTCGAACCCACGACCATCACACATTTAAAATACGCCAATATATCTCAATTCCGATAAACATTAATTAAATATTACATTGAAAATTATCAAGATTTAAAATATTATCAATATCTTAATTATAAGAGTTGTAAATATACAAAACGTGTTTGGAAATTAATAATAAAACTAAGTGCTATAAGGTGCGATAAAAGATAAAAAATGATATACAGTTATGATACAGCTTATTTAAATTCTATCAGATCGATCGTAAGATAATTGGTGTTGACTTTTTATTTTAACTTCATGCTGTATCCCGCAAATAGCGGGAAAGCGGAGGAAAGGAAGTGATGAGACACTACATTGCCTATCCAACGCCCAGTATTTACGGAATTCCATGTTGAGTGGCTGAACTAAGCGTCACGCTTGATGTTCTTAAAGGAAATGAAAATAATTAATTCTCCCTGAGTGAGAATCGAACACACAACCAATACGGTTGCAGATGGTACCGTTACTCTATTAAGCCCTGTATTTTTTTATTTAGTTTTATAAGAAGAGTGGTGTCTATATTAATTTGAAGAATACAATTATTTAAACAATTAAAAATACTTTATCACTGAAATCAGCTATCTTTATATATTTTCAAAATATGTGCGACGTTGTACTCCGCAAAGCAACACGTAATGTCTCGAAATTATTGGATTATTTTTATAATATAATACTACATCATTAAAAGTGTGAAGCTGAATAATAAAAACACATCATAAAAATTATTTATTATCATTTATTAATTAAATATCGAGATCTCGTCATTGGCTAATTATATTCATAGTAATATTTTTGTTATTTTTAAATAACTTTACTTTCGCTATTATGTCGCGGTGATTGGGTTCGATTCCTATTTGGGGGAATCAATAATTATTATTTTCACAGTCTTGTAACAATACAAAGCGGGAAAAGTGTTTAACGACGTGTTACCTTCCCTAAATGGGGGAAACACTCTGAAGCTACAATCAAATGTCATCATCAATTACGGCCTTACTACATAGTTAAATTGATAGCTGATTTCTCAAAATATTGAACGTATGATAACAACACGAGATGATAAAGTCTCAGTAATAAGATGCTGTCGACATTTTATTAGGGTTCCGTCGATAACTTATCCATTGTGTGAAATGTCACAAGGTCAGTGGGTTCGATTTCTTGAGTTTTTGTATAACGATTTATGGTGGCATACTTTAAACTTTATTGTGTATGCGTGTATGTAAATGACAGTTTGTCAGTAAATATTTTATGTATTGAAACGCTAAGTGTTTTTTGATTAAACTTTACGTAATGCTTAAGCTTTGAAGAAAAGGTCTTTGAGGATTTGTAAGCTATTTCTTTTTTATTCCCGACTGCTAAGGAAGGGTTATGTTTTTCGCGCGTATCTTGTATGTATGTAATATTCTTTATTACCTCGTATCTCCAGAACCGCTGAACGGATTTACATATTTGAGGTATCGTTAGATTCGTATTAGCAGCCCAAATGTTCTTAGATAGGTGACGTTAAAAAAAAATAATCATGGCGGCTGTGGTACGCCATTGCACTAAGTGAAAAAAAAAATCGTTCTGAATACTACAATATGGATATCAAATTCAAGAGCTTAATTTCAGGATTTCAAAAAGGTATATCATAATTATCATTACCATAATAAATTCTAACAAAAAAATGAAAAATAAAAAAATATTTGTAAAAACAAAAACCCCGACTGCATCAAACTAAAAAGAAAATAAACAAGCCCAATAGTTTATTAGGATTAACAGTCGGGACCTCTTTCAATTATGCGGGGTTCCTGGTAAAGACTTTATTGATTGAAGAATTACTTATAGGTCCCGACTGTTAATCCTAATAAACTATTGGGCTTGTTTATTTTCTTTTTAGTTTGATGCAGTCGGGGTTTTTGTTTTTACAAATATTTTTTTATTTATTTTTTAGTTTCACGCATTTATCTTGCATGTATCACAGGGTAGATAGAGGGAACATGATGATGATGTTAAGACAATCCGTTCAACTTTCGACTTTTGACATCGCGAATTGAACGGTGGAATTCAACGCCGTATTTCGTCTTTCCCGCTTTTGAATATTAAAAATAAGTAATTCACTCGAGTTTGAATTATAACTACAACTATTACCTACGCTAAAAAAAAGGAATATATATTATCTTTAGAATAAGATGTTAATCTTCTTTCGCATAAATCCTGTCGTCGTCATCCGAAACAAAACTGTTTTTATCTCTATATTAATTACATCATTACCTCTTAATAAGAAATATACCTGTTTCATTGACATTTGCGAACAAATGAAATTGAGGTAACAAAAAACAAAAGACATCTGCTACTGATATTTCGTTACGAATCAGAAAAAATGTGAGAATTTAGTGTTATTCTATATTATAACTACAAGTGGAGTTTATGTAAACTAATTACTGAATGTTGGCACGACGATTGTAGGTTTGATTCTAATTCGATATTTTTTATCGTTTTTTTTTATTAGTTATTTTTTTACTTCAATATTAGGTAAAAAAATATAGAATTTTGCAACTACCATAATTAAAATAATAGATGAATTCTAAGAATATATTTATTGCTAAACTCTAACACGATGTTTCACACCTAAGCCAAGCCTCGGGGAGTAAAAAACGTAATATAATTATAACCTCATAAATTATGTACTAATTATTTAATTATTATAGCCTATTTATAGTTAGGTATATTTTTGTACAGCAAAACTTGTATAATACCGCCTTTAGCAAAATAGTTGAAATGGCCTTATATCTCATGAGGCCGCCGTAAATGCGACGGTCATGAGTTCGATTTCCACACGGGAGAGTGAAATAAACACTTATTACGCAGTGTTTCAAGACTTTGGCAGAAAGTAAGGAACGGAAGTATATGAGACACTTCCGTTCAATATGTTTTATTTAACAGTAAGAAAAATCATTGTAAATTCGATCCTCATTTAAGAAACATATGACATTTACATTATTTTATATCCCTTTAACAGATGTCCTTTAGAAGAAGCGTAGCATTGAATTTCACCACTTCATACAAAATCTACCAAAAATAGAAGAATGGACGAAAGACGGAGTGTAACACTTATAGAGTGTTCTCTCTCTCCGTCTTCCGGTGCTGCCTGTGCGGGAAATACCCTGAAGATACTAATTTTAATCTATATCATTTAAAAAAATATTATAATACTAATGCTACTTTTACTTATATAAAATCAAGGCAGAGGCAGCCTAGTGTTGAATTACTCTGTTCTCGACTTTTCATCCATTTCGCATGTATGAGTGCTCAATGAAAGTTATAACTCATAGATACAAGACGCTGTCTTGACTGTAAACCGATTCAATTCCTATTCAGTGGAATAAATTATTTTGATTTCTCCGCCTTGGTAACAAGACGGAGCGCGGCCTACAATTTTAATAATGAACGAAATGAAAGTCTCAAAATTCTAGCGGATATAGAAAACCTGCCATAATAAAAATTCTATCCAAAATCGAATCCACTACCACCGCGTTAAGAGTCAGATTGATGTCTTTACCACTGCGAGTTGAAAAATGTAATGATTACATCACACTCAATAAGCTGCCTCATTTTGACACTTTTTTATTTTAATAAAAATGAAAAAGCCCAGTCATTTACAATGATATACGAGTATGTAACGTCAAAGTTCATGTAATGGAATTAAATGGAGCTCTTGTAATAAATTAAATGCTTAAAAGTCAAAATTATTTTTAAAATTTTGCTCTTTTATTGATGAGATGTATCGGATTTTTCTTAGTTGAAATGTTGACTTTTTTGTAAGTTTAACGTATAGGTAATATAAAACAATATCGACGTTGATATTGATGTGGGTTCGATTCCTAGTCGGGGAAATGAATTATTTTCTTTTTACTCAATTTGATAATCAGACAAAACACGGCGATGAGTTCCGCCATTTAACAGGTAATTTGGAAGGAGGAAAGTGAGGAACAGGAGTGACCCAACACTCAATTCCTTTCACCTACACTGCTACATGTAGGATATAGCATAAAGCTAAAATATTATTCTTGAATAAGTCTATAAATAATACTACATGACCTAATAATAATAATAATACATTACCTAAATTTATTATATATTTTTTAACAAAAATCTTCTATACGCATTAAGACAGTCTGTTTCACTTTCCGCTAAATTTTAAGGCATTATATGTTGAAGTGTCGGATCTCAACGCAGCCCTTTTCATTGTATGTACTAGAGCGAAAAAATGAAAATATTATAAATTAATACCCCTGAACCCACACCCGTTGTCACATGTGCCCTAGCACTACGACGGCCTCTATCTATATCATATTTCTTTACAAAAGCAAAAATATTACAAAAATTAATAATAATTAAAAAAAATAACGCAACTCGCAATGTCACCGCGTATCGATCAATCGAGTGTGGCAATAAATTCAACGATAGCCGTATATTTTGTCAAATTACACACCCTTTTAATGAAAAAAAAAATGTCAATTTACGTTAAAACCTGTGTTTTTATCGCCTTATTTAATGAATAATTTAATATAAACATTACTATGTAATTGAGGCCGCCCGCCGTGGCGCAGGGGCACAAAGAGTAACTGTAAACGCGACTGGTTGTAAGTTTGATTCCCGCTCGTGGTAATTAAATATTTAATATTTTCATTTTTTTGCTCTGATGTCGAGACTAGTACGGCGTTGAGTTAAGACACTCAAAACCCAAATTCCTTCAGAATTCGGCGTAAAATGGGAAACTGAGTGTCTTATCACTACATTCCCTCTATCTACCCTACTTAGTACGGGATGCAGCGGGAATCTGATTTATAAATATTATTATATAATTAAGGCCGTCGTGGAGCAGCGCCATTTACATTTGACTGTAAATGGTTGCTTGTTCAATTTCTACTCCGATAAATTAATTACATTTTCTTACTGTGGTAAACAGACATAGCGCAGTGCTAAGTTAATATGCACTTATATGAACGTGAAGATAAAAGAAGTTGTATATGTAAGATTACAGTTGGAAAGTTAACTGTAAATGCGATGATTGAATGTTCAATCTCAACTCGGAGATATGTAAAGTTATTTCGCCACTAACAATGTGTATGTTTCTAGTTCGGAGATAAAGAGCTTTATCTCAGGAACGCTTGAATATATCAAGTTCAAATTTAAGCTATATACCGAAATCTACGGCCCCATGATTTCCTGAAAAACACGTAGTATTTCTACTTTTACTTAAAAATAAGATATCTCTTTATATGGCAAAAAATGCGTACTTCGACACCATAAAGGGAATCAAAAATAATAGGATGCTTCCGGTTAATTTAGAATCATGAAATTTAGCAGCTAGCATCTATAGGTAGTATTTATTCAGGAAATATCTAAAAACTATACATTTGTGGTTCAATCCTAAAACAAAAAGCTTTAAATAGTAAAGAGCGCGTATTTCGACACTATAAAGGGAATTAAAATTAATGAAGAACTTTCGGTTAACTTAGAATTATGAAGTTTGGCACCTATTATCTATAGGTAGTACTAGCTTAGGAAAAAAAATTAAAACTATATATTTGTGGTTAAATCCACTACCACACACCAAAAAAATTATAGGGGAGCAAAATTTGATATGCAAGTGAGGTATAGATGTAACGGCTCAGACTAAGCTAGGCCTGAATTTCAAAAAAAGCTCGAGACCCCCAATTATTATACGGAATCCTCAAATCGCGCTTCTCTGATTTTTTTTAGCTTTACGCTGTATCATTAGCTTTACGCTGTACATGCTATGTAGGCAAAGGGTAGGCAGAGGGAACCTAGAACCTTAGTGTTACGATACTTCTTTTCACACTAAAACATTCTTCATGCTTGAAGCTTGAAGCACGGAACTCACCGCCACGCTTTGCCTCTTTACCAGAGGGAGTAAATGAAAATATTAAATAAATCATTCTCCCGAGTGCGATTCGAACCCACAACCGCCCCATATACAGTCTCACACTTAACTTTTATCTGTCTACTTTGTCATCTATAAGATAAAAACGAATATAATAAAAGAAAACGCTTATCACGTTGATGAATTGAAACCTTGTTGCTACCAAATAAACGGTTGGTTCATTATTTAGCGTAAATAATATAATCTCAGCACATTATCTTAAACATTAAGAACTCACAATTTCTTTATATGGCGACTTTTATAAAATATGTATGTTAACTTGTTTTGTTAAAGATTTCAGACTTGTGTCGTCGTGACAGTCAACACGACTGTTGATGTGTTCGATTCCCGCTCGAGGCAATTAATTATTTGTATTTCCTGGATCTGGCGACAAGATATAGCGCGGCAAGCAAGACACGAGATATCTCCAAAATTGGACAGAAAGTGGGAAACGGATTGTCTTAATACTAGGTTCCCTCTGCGTCCCCTCTTGTGTAAGAGATACAGCGTTGAGCTAATAATAACCACACATGTAAACACAAGCCTCGAGGAGAAATCGAATCTAATACCACCATTTTATATTACAAGTTAATTGACGACTTTAAATTTAAACCTTGAAAATAAATATCAGCTATATAATTGAGTAATTGCTTAAAGTAAACATAATAAATATCTATCATGTATTAAAATAATTTTGTTAATAATAGTTTCGTTATGTTAAAATTACTTCGTAGTGTTTTAAAGGCTACAGTGTAATAGACTTACTGTTTCTTTTTTGCATTATACTGTGTACCGCACATAGCAGGGTGTGCAGAGGGATCTTGAGAACCTACAGCCTATTATTCAAATCTTAGAAACGATTAGGCCTTCGAAGCAAAGCGTCTGAATAAAAGCGCCACGTTTGTGGGTTCGATTTCCACCCAAACTGAGAAATTAAACATTTCCTCGCTTTGGTAAGAACATAATGGCCTGAGTTGTGTTCAGTTACTCAACGCGACTCTATGTCTCGAAAGTTGGGCGATAAGGGACGGAGTGTCTTAACACTAGACCCCTTTTACCTACCCTGCTTAATGTGAGTTACAGAGAAGCTAAAAAAATCTTAAAAACAAACGTCAATTATTTCTTCTCAACTATCTAGCAATATAAAATTTAAAAAAATTACAGATTACATAATTACATTTATTGATTCCATTTAAAACATTTTACAAAAAATGTCCGCCAATATTTTCGTGACATTGCGTGTTGAGTGGCGAAAAAAATGATAATTGATTCCCCCAAATGGGAATCGATCCCACGTGCGTCAAGCTTGCTGTCAGACGTTGTAGATTTAAATTACAGCTTTGTAAACGTAACACGATCCAAAACTAGTAAAGATCGCCTTTGGGCACAACCAAATATTTATTATTGTAATAAAAATATGAATATTATTTTTAATTTAATTGCAGTTTTTTTGCTGTATTATATTGACAATTTTTCCTCGTCTTTTTACACTATGTCGTAATTTATGTCAATAAATTGATAAAAAAATTAAAGTCCATTAAAACCAGGTCACCGCTGTACAGATTTTTTAAATTCTTTCTTAAATTAAAATAAAGATACTCTTTAAAATAATTGTCAAACACTCCCAAAGTTTCAAAGTTATTTTTTAAATAAATTCTATTTTTTTTTATAAATACTTTTTTAGCTTCATGCTGTATGCACATAGCAAGGCTAGAAAGTTAGTGTTAAAACAAGTTTTTGAGGAGTGTTGAGTGGCAGGACTCAACCCTGCCCATGGCCTCTTTACCAAAGAGATAAAATGAATATAATGTAAGTTTCAGTGCACTGAGTGAAAATCGAACCCACAGCCGTCACGTTGACAGTGACATCCTTCTTGATTTTTTTACAATATAGTACATGAGAAAACAAGATTAATGGCATGTATACAAAATTTACACTTTTTAATAGAATAAGACATTTAAAATAGTGAGACAGCCTACTTAGCATACGTTAGAATAAAACAATAAAAAACGTACGCAACTGTAGTTCTTACAACTCTCGTTTTTTTGCAAGATCGTACAGTTTATCACTTAAAACATATTTTTCAGTCAATATTTGTCAAAGTAGAATAATATCCATGCTTTACGGATTCTATCGCAATGCCCATACCGATTTTGCAAAATATACAACATTACATCCGAAAGATTTATCCACATACCAATTTTGCGAACTAGGGGGAAAAAAATAATATTTTTCTCTCCATTTATTATTACAAGCCTATGAAAGAAGCCAAATATATTTTGCCATATCTAAATATTAAAATTGTCTTAGTAAGATTCGAACAGACAACCATGCGTTTCAAAAAGACCCGCTCAACAAGCACGACGACAATTATTTACGAAATAACATCAAAAATATAAACATCCATACAATTTATTCGTTACAAAACAATAACTTGAATTATAAGGTTATTATTTTTGAATAAATCTCGAATAACTCTTGAAGATGCTCCAACATTAATTCACAGAATGGCTTTCCTTACAAATTGGGCTCGAGGAATTCACTTTTTATAGCATCAACCGTTTATCATTTGCGTATATAGAGAGGCAAGACGAAGTGACGTAACGAAATTAACGAAGGTAATTTTTTATCAGAAGAAATTGCCAAGTGCACCGGCTGTGAAGTAATCCGGTGGATAAATGAATCATATAAAAAGGCTTTACACGACCCAAAAGTTATCAGTCGGATATCAGACACGATACTCAAAATGCAAGGAATTGTGAGTTGTCATTTAAATTTGTTGATATGTAGATGAATGTAATAAAGATGCTATCATTTTCGAAAAACAAATATATAGAATAGTTTTTAATTCAGTTTGACGAATGCTCTCAGCATGTTATTTTTCTAAAACTACTAAAAGGAGCAATGCAAATATGACTTTATATTCAAACATAAGACGTTTAATTTAAATTAAATAATCTAATTCTTTTTATATTTCAGATCGTATTCACCGCTCTCCTGGCTACCGCCATCGCTGCTCCACTTGGCTTGGAGTACAACGCGTATGTGCCGCTCGCCAAGTCAACATTCTCATCGAGCAGTCAGGTCGTCAACCATGGAAGTGCCCATATCGTCCATGCCCCCGTAGTGGCTCATGAAGTCGAATACCACGTGCCTTTAGCCAAGTCCACTGTGACCAAGAGTAGTCAAGTAGTAGACCATGGATCCACTATCGTTGCCCACGCTCCAGTAGCTCACGCTGTGGTCGCGCCAGTCTCCCACGTTGTAGCTCACGCTCCTATTGCCCACGCTCCAGTATACTCTGTCAGCTCCTTCTACTCTTACCATTGATTGTTTGTTAGTTGTTAAATAAATTATTTCGTTTTCATAACAACTTTTTTATTTTTTATTACTAACAGATAGTAGGGAACGGAGTGTCTTAACAGCGTGAAGCTGATTTTTTAGACGCTTATATATTTTTTATGTGCCAGATTTATTACAAATTGAACCACACCTATATTTGTTTGTACTTTGTGGCTCCTGAACGTAATGTAACAGTTCCAAAGCGATGATAATGTAGAGATGTGATAGTAGATTCTTTTTGTTTAAAAGATATTAGCGATATGTTAAGAATTAAAAGTTTTTTTTTTTGTATTTATAAGAAGATCAAATATATCCGTCCCGCACCAGCACCTAGTTCAGTAATTTTCACCTCGCACGGGAGGATAATTGAGCACCGGGTCTAATCAACCCTATATCGCAGTGAAAGTATTAACTACTTTGCCGTTCGATATCCACTTTCTTACCACCATTATGCTAATAATGAGACGGCTTAATATAATAGAAGCATATCTTAAATATTTTAAAATGTATGCTTTAATTTGTTGTAAGCCTAACCTTTACAAGCTTCCGCCCACATTGTATTTAGAATGTAATTATTTTGTTGGGCTTGTCAATTGTTCAAAACAATTAAAATATTTCTTCGAATAGAATAAAATTCGTTGGATAAAATTATATTTTGAATGTTTCGAATTCTGCTTTATATTAGAAATAACAAAACAAAATATAATAACCACACTTCTAACAATGTCACGGACGGATTGTGCCACAGATTTTGTTTGACTAAATTCGTTCAAAACCTTGTAATTAAAACCGTCTAAAGCACTATAATAAAAACAAATTGCAAGTTTATTAAAAAATGTTACATTTCATAATAACAGTAAAATATTATATAAACGAGTATTTTTCATTTTCTCTAATAATTTTGCTTTATCTCTGAAGTATTTATAGAGTTAATTTAGTAAAAGTTATATAATAAAGGTTATTATCGAGGCCAGATGTGGCGTTCAACAGTAAACGCAGCAAATTGTGGGTTCGAATTGACAAGCGGGAATCCGCTAAAAAAAAAATTTAATATTTTCATTTCCTCGCTCTGGTAAAGGCAAAGCGCGAGGTTGAGTTCCGTCACTCAACACACAATAAACGGAAGTGTCTTCAAGGGAACGGACTATTTTAGCACTAGGTTCCCTGGTTGCCTCAGCATACCATGCTATGTGCGGGATACAGCGTGAAACTACTAAAAAATAATGACATTATGTTAATTAGTCGTCGTTGTCACTAGTAGCTTTTTTGAGAGGATTTTGTAAAGTAACATAAAATTCCTATTTTTTCCCATTCCAATAGGTATTTTGAGAAATCCTTCATACACACAAACACTTTTGTACACTTCCTAATCTTCTTACATATGCTGTCCGTATATTGTGTGTCAGTCACTCAGCAATGGAAGAGTTTTGTACACATACATTTATATATAGATTCTGAAGTGAATGAAGAGTGGATAACAGAGTATTTTATCAGAAAATTTTCATTGCTATAAGGATGCAAGAGAAACGTGTAAATAAAAAAAAGAATAAATATATAATTAAGATAACTATGAAATTGTAATTATTGAGTGAAGCAGAGAAAGTTGTGTGTTCGATTACATACAAAATATAAAACATGGTTAAAAATATCTGTCCTCGGTCTGTCAAAGTATAATGAAAATAAAAGTATAAATTCTGCCAAGCTGCTGACTAAGTATTAGGCAAAAATTCGAAAACGTGAAAAAACTAAAATGACAAGAGCGAGTCGGGCATGTGAGTTTTCTTTTCAGAAATAAGCATCAATATCCACATAGTAAAAAATAATCAAGTGCGAGTCGGACTCGCCGTTAACTCGCCCGTGCCGTATGTATGCCTTTTAAGATAATAAGAATAAACTACAAATATAAGTTTGCAATATTGTTTATATGAAATACCTTTTAATATTTCAGTTTCTATTTTTTTATTTGTATTGTAAGATCTCAATTTGAAGTCTACGGGAAGTACCCTATATAAGGTTTTGATTACGGATCAAATGTAATTTAGTTATGATACGATGCATAAATGCATGTATCTTTTAATAGCGATAACATGGTTTCGACAGACGGACAGAATAACCACAGAGTGATCGTACAATGGTTCCATTTTTTTTCTTTGAGATACGATTTTTTAATCTTCCCAAAATTGCAATCACAAAAATTGTCCTATTTAATAGAACAATGTTATGTTATTTCATGTCTATTTAGGTACTCTCGCACGGCGAACGTGTTTTTTCCCCCGTAAATCACTATCCCGTGTGAGTCCGGCGATAAATATAGTCTATATGTGCATAATCGGTCAATGAAATTTCCATAAAAATAGTTTCAGCTGTTCCGGAGATTAGCCTGGACAAATAGAAAGAGAAACAGTGTGGAGCAGGATTATTTTGAGATCAATACATAAATTTCAATCCATACCTATATTATAAATTCGAAAGTAACTCTGTCTGTCTGTCTGTCTGTCTGCCTGTCTGTCTGTCTGTTACGCAATCAGGACCAAACCGCTAATTCAATTGTGATAAAATACTCATAAAGAGATACTTGAGGGTCTTCGGATGAACATAGGCTACTTTTTTTTCTCATATTTGTAATATTGTCGATATATACTAATATATTAAAATATTTTTTAGTTTGACAGGCAATTTATTCTGCCATCTTAATAACAACCGACCGTTGCTAAGCAACGGTTTGCAAAATTTGTTTGTTGTTATAAGAAAACGT
>JAATLQ010015635.1:0-13104 GCA_013421005.1 Heliconius erato x Heliconius himera | reverse complement strand
AATATGAAGCCTAGTTCACAATTACGTTACCAATGTTTTATTATTTATATGTATAATAAAATTGTAACGGACCGGCGTTTGTATAGGGAAGATATGTATATAAGAAAAAAAATATTACTGGCATAAAAAAAAATAGTGGCTTTTCATAACGTAAAGTAACCAAAAATGAAATATACGAGGTGGAAGTGTAAGTACCACTTTAAATGAAACCACAGTTTTAACTACTGTATAAAAGCCTAATATAAATCAGAAAAAAAAAAATTCCCAAAAATAAAAAAGTTATTTTTTCAAACAAAATAAATAATAAAATTGTCGTTTTAAATAAAACGACATTTGTAAGGACGACGCACGCACACATAAACCTATCAAAGGAACACCGCCGCACACGCTTCATTCCGAAATCGAGTCCATAGGTATTGGCGATAAAGTTCAAAGTTGTTTAACCTTTAGTAGTATTTTTGTAGTAGTAAGTGTTTACGTTATTGGGATCTATACGTAATTGCGTCACACGAAATACAGGTATGGATAAAAATCGTGAAATGAAAAAAAAATCCTACGTCCAAACTGTTGAGACATCTTGATTAATTTCTTTAGGTATGGGTATGATATATTTTACCCTATATGCTGTTTCCGTAAAAGGAGCGCTGCCTCTTCCACCCTCTATATATTTTTCTGTTTGCTTGTTTGTGTATGTGTTTGTTCACGCTAATCTCAGAAGGTTTAACCGTTTCAACTGTAGTATTTCGACTTCCTTTGGCAAGCTTCAATATTAAGTGTTTGATTTATTTTAACAAATATTTTATTTCAATAAAACAAACAAAATAATTGTTGTTGATCTTTCGGAAAACTATCAGTGTATATCTGAAACTAATGAAAATGTTGTTTATGCGGAAAGTGACAATATCTCTATGTAAATAAAAAAAGTAACTCTGTATCATCTGATAATATTAAAACCCACAAAGTTACTAATTTATCAATTACATTCAGAAAATCAACGATGATTTTAGTTCACCAGGATCTTTCTCATTCCATATTATTAATCCTACCCACGATATATGTTTATTTTACAAAAATAGTAATTCCAGTCATAGCGACTCAAATTTTGATATTTTTTAAATTATACTTAATTTAAACATTAACTTTGTGATCTCTAACTAGAAATATAAGTTTATTACGTTACAAACTAGCATTATTATATTGTTAATACTGTCACTTTGTTATGTTTACTTTTTACATTTATAATCTTTTAAATCAACGATTAAATTTTTTAATTTTTGATTAGTTAAAAAAAAAAAACAAAATAAAAAAAAACGACTTTTATTCATATAACATCCTTGTTTTGTTGTGAATAATGCCTTATGACATCAGTTTCGTAACAAATATTATCAGTATTGTTACTCATCAGTTACGTTACGAATTCGAAAATGTCCACTTTTCTAAGTATGACCCACAAACTATAATACAACCATCTATTTAAATACCAACAAATCCAAATTATCATCAAAAATTAAAAACAAATCTTATTCCACGTGTGCCATCTAAAACATACGCAAGCGAAGCTTTATCAAAAATATATCTCATATATCCTTCCTGTCACTATAATTCATCAAATTATTGTACTATTAAGCCACTTTAGAGGATTCGATGCCCATTTAGGGGAATAGATATTATATTTAATTTTTTTTATATATACATTGCTCTAGTAAATAAAGATAAAAATTGGGCGGAGTGTTGAGAACGAGCTCATTTAACACAAGGTTTCCTCAGTCTATTATGCCATATGCAGGAGACAGCGTGAAGCTGAAAATATATTAAACATAGGCTTTCAAAATATACACACATATAACCTGATTTTAATTCGTATTTCTCTAGCTTCTATAAAGTGGAATATTACTGAAGACTATTACCAATCGCGTCCCAGCCATTCAGCCCATTGCTATCGGAAATTGCGGTTTCGTAGTTCCATACGGTCATTTGAACTGTTGATATCGAGGATTACTTGTGTTGATTGTTCATATACTTTTACGACTTTGCCCATATTTAAGTGTTTTCAATAGATATTGTAGTAACATTTAACTAAAATATTTGTTGAAGTTCTAAATTCAAAGGAGTTGAGTTTAATTATTTTATGTTCATACGTATATTGTAGTTTAAATTATAAAATTTGTTTTGATTTAATTATAGTCTTAGTGGACTATGTAATTTATTTTAGCTCCTAAGGGTTAACAAAACTAGAGAATTAACAAAAACAACAAAAGTGACTGAATCACAACATTACTGTCTTATGAACAGGTTGACCCGATAATAATTCTTTGATTTTCACGATTATTACACATTTTAAATGAAACTATTTTAGCCGGATTAATCGCGTATATTTTGTATTTTTATACATTTTTGGAAACCCGACGTTTCGAACACTTTGCAGTAGTCCGTGGTCACGGCATTCGTCTGTCAGTTAATATAAGTATTATATCAAACTACTGCCAACGATTTCTTAATGGCCTCGGCTACTGCCCTGGATTCCTGCAGAATGAGCTGATAGTATCTTGCCCTCTGGTATATGGTGGGTTTGAGACTTCAATGATCTTATGAGTGGGTCCCAGGTGGTAGAAAGTTTCCAGCCATCCTCTCTATTGAAATTAAAAGCCTCGTGGATCATTCTAGGAATGTATCTGTTTTCGTTAGCGAGGATTTGGGATTTATCAAATGTATTGTAGTGGCTGGGTTTCTCCACAGTATGCTCACACACAGCTGACTTTGATACATGCCCATTCTTGATATCGGAGATGTGTTCCTTTACCCTTACACCGATGCTTCTCTTTGTTTGACCAATGTATAAGCCATAGTCATAATCTAGTTTGTATACACCTGCACTCTGTAAAGGAATATTACTTTTCACTGGTCTCTAGAATTGGCTCATTTTCTTGTTAGGCTTGAATATAGTTTTATGGAAGCTCTTCTTAAAATATTGCCAATCTTGTCTATAATCCCCTTCACATATGGTAGAAGTGCCGGCTGTCGCTCTACTGTGGGTGGCTTGTTGGTCTTCTGACAACGCTGGCGGGCAACTGGCAGCTTGTTTTGATGAAGGGCATTCTTCACCTGGCGAAGCTCGTCCCCTAGGTGTTCAGCGTCGCAGAGGTGGTGTGCTCTCTGAAACAAAGATTTGCCAACGGTAGATAACTGTGTAGGGTGGTGGTGAGATTCACCGTTGAGGTATCTATTGGTGTGCGTGGGTTTCCTATATACTGTAGGCCACACAGTATTGTGCCATTGGGATTTCTTATGACTAAATCATCAAGAAAAGCTAGGGTATTATTTGCCTGTAATTCTATTGTAAATTTAGTATTGTCATTAATAGAATTGAGGTAGGTGGTTTAGAAATATATAAATATTGTCCGTAGGTAAAATGGTAAAAGTGTCATCTACGTACCGCTTATATATCCTAGGTAGACAGGGTGCAGAGCTAAGAGCCATCTCCTCAAAGTCCTCCATGTATATATCTGCTATTACCGGGGACAGGCGAACCTGTAGCAATGCCATCTATTTGTAAATAGAATTCTTCATTGAACATGAGATATCCAGATGTGAGGCAGTGTTCCAAAAGTTCAAGATATTCTATAGGCATATTGTTATCCTCTAGCTTCCTCTTGACAATCTCGATGCAGTCCTTGACGGGAATACTGGTGAACAGCGACTGGACATCATAACTGACCATGGTTTCATTGTTAGCTAGCTTAAGATCTTTCAGTCCGCTAACGTTTTCGCGTGTTTTTTGATTCTGGGGTCTTTGTCAACATTTTTTTTTGATCCGATAGCAATGTTGACTTTTTTTGTATATACTCGTCGGTGTCTAGTATAACCGAGATGAATGCCATCTCAGTCTACCCGTGACCACGGACTACTACAAAATGTTCGAAACGTCGGGTTTCCAAAAATGTATAAAAATACAAAATATACGCGATTAATACAATTAAAATAGTTTCATTTAAAAATAAAATGTTAGTAACCTGTGCTCTTTAATTTATTATAGTAGTTTATTTTATTGCGTCTCAAGTTGTGAACAAGTTGGCTTTTGGGTGTTTTTATGTCAAGTATTTAAAAATTAAGAAACTAGTTTATGGCATTTATGATTTGGTATAACAGGGCGAATAGAGAATTTTTAGATTTTAAATTGGACTTTTACAGTGTTCCTGGCTTGAAATATGAAATCAATCTTATACATATTTGATTATTGTGTTCTTTTTTCACTTCAAATTTTATAAAATTGAACATGTACAATACATGTGCAATTATATAAAACTAAAAACTAAACTAAACTAGCTTCACGCTATATCCTTAGCGGGGTAGTCAGAGAGAACTTAGCGCCAAACGTTACGGTCTCTACATACCTCTTTCGTAAAGATGAAAAAAAAACTAAAATTACTGTTTACATACACATCTATACATATAAATAAAATTTAAGGGTATATCTGTGATATCAACATAACTATGTTTTATCAAGTGCATATAGTTACCGATACCAAACGATACCAAAACACAAATAAACAATTTTAACATTTTTGTCCGTCTGTCTTTCTATTTCTCCGGACTAGCTGAACCGATTACTATGGAACTAACACTGAATGATAGAGGGATTTGTGCAGGAACATGAATACTATTTTAATACAATAAAAAAGTTTATATGAATTTAAAGTATGTTGTTCGACAAAATTGCTACTTCCTAAAAGAGTTATTTTATACAAATTGTATTTTTTTTATTGCATTGGCTAAACCTTTAGTTTTCAATGTTTTGTTGTTTGATATTGTTTTTAAATTATTACTTGTATGATAATAGAAAAAACGCCAGATTGTATAATTATAAAATAGGCCAAGATTTAGGATTCTCCAATGTAACGGACACCCTCTCAAGCAGCCACGTAGTGCTTTCAATTTCTCAATGATAGAGATTTGTGGAGCGTTATATAATCTAAATTATGTTTCAACCCGGAATTTTTGCGTAATCAGAATTTATGTAGGGAAAACTATGTTTGCAGTCTGCGTGCAGTTACGGTTTACCGCAACAGATTTGAAATAACTAAATACTTTTGCAAGCAAATCAATTCCCAAAATATTTAAATTACTATTTATTCGATGCATAACTAGACAACCAAAGTAAAATAATTAATACATTTTTAGGGTTCTGTATCTTAAAAGGTATATAAGGGAATCTTTATAGGATCACTTTGTTGTCCGTCTGTTCGTCTGGCAAGACTGTTGTACTTGAGATCACATTGAGGTATCAAGTTGAAATTAATATCACATATTCAGTTTTACATTTCCTTGGAGCACAGAAATTAAGCTTATGCAACGCAGTCAAAAGATATAAGCATATTTGTGCTTCATTTTGTTTAAAATTCGCCGCGTCATCAAAATCTATAGTGTACTTCTTAATAGTAATACATTCATTTAGAATTTATATATATTTCATTAAAAAAATCATTACTAACATATATTTGTAGTTCATTTCATACAAAATAAGTGTATATGCAAACTTCAGTTTGTTAACTTTATTAGCCGCATCATCAAGACCTGTAAGGTATTTCTCAATCATAATCCTGAAATTGGTACAGACCTCTCGTTGCGCGAGTCCGACTCGCGCTTTGCCGGATTTTTTTTAATTTCACCTTCGCGAATTTTTGGGAAAGGGAGGATTGCCTTGTATTCTCTTATACTCCCTACTTATTTGTCAAATTTCAGCGTTCTACGCACGGCATATAGAATATTCAAATTTGAAGTTGTCGTCTTTCATTCTACCCTACTATGTGCTGGTTACAACATAAAGGTAAACAAAAGCGTAAAATCCCTGGAAAAATATTTATTAATTGTTGCTAAAACAGTCTCAAATAATCTAAATCCTTCTATTTAAAGGAATTACCACCAAAAACAACATACAATGTTCTCACACAACCAATTGAATCGAAATCAAATAAAAACCAAATCGTATCACGGTCCATTACCTGCTGCCTAAGTGTCATCCCTTCGCAATCAGCGATCCCGAATAGATTACATAATTATAGTATCAGGAATAATCGAGGAAAATGTTCTCCGAATGGTCTACTATTCTGTTTTACTTCAGAATCATCCTCATTACTCAGTACAACGACGCAGGCTGGTTTTACATGTTAATATTAAGATGTCTTTTTTTGCTCGGTTTCTTAATATTTTGTTACGTAAATGTATTATTTGCATAGATAAGTAAAAGAAAATATAATATTAGATTTAGTGAACGAAAATAATCTATTTGCGGCGCAGTGTGACAGCGTCTGGCTGTAAATGTGATGATTGGTTCGTTTACCACTTGGAGAAATGATTTTTTTATGCTGTATCTCAGGGCTGTACAACGGGATAGGCTGGGGGAACCTGGGAACCTAATATTAAGACACTCCATTCTTATTAAGACGTCCAAATTCAATGAAGCGCTTTGAAGTAGAGCAGAGAGAAGAAATGAAAACAATATTTTTTTTATTTACTCGAGTGGGAATCTAACCCACAACCTGTCATGGTTGTAGTCACTCTCATGCACCCCTGCGCCATGACTGATATCGATTACAAATAATAGTATAGTAATAATAGAGAAATATCGCCCATCATTCAATTCGATCTCATCCTCATTAATTAATATAACGACGAAGGCTGTCGTTATCTTATTCGAGTGGTTCAGTAATTTGGCACCTATTTGCTGCTTATCTGCTAGTGACAGACCATTTGAGAGATTCTTACCCTTATACTACTTCATCATCATCATCATCATCATCAGCCTGTCCTAGTCCACTGCTGGACATAGGCCTCTCCAATGGCACGCCACTGAGCTCTATCTGGAGCTCTTCGCATCCAGCCGATGCCAGCCACTTTGCGAATATCGTCACTCCATCTAGCTGGAGGACGTCCCACACTACGCTTGCCGAGGCGTGGTCTCCACTCTAACACTCGTTTACTCCAACGGTCATCGGTTCTGCGACAAATGTGACCAGCCCATTGCCACTTCAGCCTGCTAATCCTTTGGGCTATGTCGATAACATTGGTTCTCTGTCGGATTACTTCATTTCGAATTCGATCCTTCAGAGATATTCCAAGCATGGCCCTTTCCATAGCACGCTGAGCTTATACTACTTATATAGGTGGTAATAAAATAAAATATTAATTAAAAATATTTTTAAAAACAATCTTTCTAGATTTTTTTTCATTGTGTATTGTGTTTTACAAATCAAATCCTTTCATTTTACATCACATTACATTAGGTGGGTAGTGCAAAAAATTCTAATACATCATTTAGTTTCGTAATTCAAATTTCAGTTCAATTGTACAGTAGGAAATGAGTTTGATCCACTTCCTACTGTCCATTTAGTCTTAATAAATATGGAAAATCAAAATAATTCTGTCCCTCGAGTGGTGGTGAAACCTACTACAATCGCTTCTCTCATTTGGTGTCTTTTAATTAATTTAAATATTATATACATATTTTTTGGTCTGGAGGCCGGTCGTGGCGCAGCGTCACGAGGTGTGACTGTACAACCGACTGGTTGTGGGTTCGATCCCCACTCGACGAGATGAAATATTTACTTAAATTTATAGTTCCATTTCTTCGCTCTGGTATCGAGGCAAAGCGCGGCGTTGAGTTCTGCCACTCAACACACAATGCCTCCAGAATTCGGCAAAAGTGGGGAACGGAGTGTCTTAACACTAGTTTCCTTCTGCTTACCCTGCTGTGTGCGGGATACAGCGTGAAGCTGATTTAATTTTTTTTTATATTTTTTGGTTCATGCTGCATTCAGTCAGGTTAAGACAACCTAGTGTTAAAACACTCCGTTTACCACTTTCTGCCAAATTCTCGAGGCATTACGCGTTGAATAGCGGCATCCAACACCGTGCTTTGCCTTATTATCAGACTAAAGCAATTAAAATATTAAATAATTAATTTCCTTGGATGGGAATCAACCTACAACCGTTGCGTTTACATTTCGACACAGTGACACGACGGCCTCTGCAATAAATTTATTTATAGATAAAATTGAAAATTATTAAATTTAATAATTTTCAATTTTACCTATAGTGAATTATAGTTTATCTTACACAATGCAATGGAAGTTATAAATAATTTATTATCGATAGTAATAATTTGGAATATTAGTTTTGGTGAATGATAATAGTATATTGATAAATATCTAAGCTGTATCAAACATCAATAGGAGTCATTACTGATGCCATTTGATCAGTGATATTGTGAATGTATTTATATTAAATATGTATATAGTTTATGATGTGCTTACATAGGCTTATGGCAGAACGCAGATCTGAACCCACATTTATGTTTAAGACGCTGATGGAAAAAAACGCTAAAATAAAATTTGAGACCTGCCGTAGCGCAGGGATACGAGTGTGATTGTAAGCAAATGAAATATATATATTTTTTTGAATTGGTGTAGAGGCAAAGCGCGGGGTTGAGCTTCGCCACTCAACACGCTTATACAGAATTCGGCGAAAAGTAGGGAGCTGAACATTATCACACTAGGCTTAATCTGCTTAACCTGCTACATTCGGAATAAAGCGTGCAGCTGAAAAAAAAATAAGAACAATATTAACTATAATAAGCCTGCCACAATAAAAAAATTAAGTAACTGTGAATACAATACAGCCAGAGAAAATAATAAACCTTATTATATTGTTCAAGAATATTTAAATCATATAATTGTATAGAATTAATATCAATTGAATCTCATTGAAAATATATGTGTATGTAATAATTAATACGTAATATTCAGCTTCACGCTGTATACCGCACACAGCAGGGTAGGCAGAGGGAACCTAGTGTTAAGACACTACGTTCCCCACTTTCTGTCGAATTCTGGAGGCATTGCGTGTTGTGGCAATGGCAGAACTCAACGCCGCGCTTTGCCTCGACACCAGAGCGAAGAAATTGAAATATAAATTTAAGTAAATATTTCATCTTCTTGAGTGGGGATCAGTCGGTTTTACAGTCACACTTTATGCCTCTGCGCCACGTCTGGCTTGTATATATATGATATAGTTGTATAGAATTAATATTAATTGAATCTCATTGAAAATACATGTGTATGTAATAATTAATACGTAACATTAATATTCAAAAATTGCTCATTTTTAAGTTTCTTGTCGGCTTTTCTCAACAGTACCGCCTTCCGGGCCGATGATATTCACAGTCATTTATTAAAATATGTATTCACAAAACGAAAGTTAACTTAACACAAGGTTCCCTTTGCCTACCCTACTGTGCGCGGGATACAGCGTGAACCTGATTTTTGATTTTTTGATTAGAAAAAAAATATAAAAGATCCGCAAACCTTTTCACGTAACACACAACGCTCTAAATCATTGAAATCTTTCAGATGTACCAATAGCGACGTTGAAAATGGGATCAAATCTGAATCCAGATCACATAAAGGAAGGTGACGATGTTTACTTCGAGTGCAGCGTACAAGCGAACCCCAAAACAAACAAGTTAGCTTGGTATAAAGGAGTAAGTTTCTTTTATACAAAAATATTGTTTAAAATTTAAAGATTGCGATTGCGACGTTGAGTTCGGCGATTCAGCACGCAATGCCTTCAGAATTCGGCAGAAAGTAGAGAACCAAAGTGTCTTAATAGGAACAGAGTGTCTTAGCACTAAGTTCCCACGTTACCTCTGTCAACCCTGCTATGTGCGGAATACAGTAGGAGGCTAAAAAAAAATCTAAGTGTCTTAATATACAAATTAAAATTGAGCGTCTTATTATAGAAACTTTTAGTACTAGGTATTATAGGTATATATTTGTCATTGTATTCCCAATACTTGCATATAATAAAATATTAGTTCAGTTATTAAGGATTTTATGTGCACTTCGAACTAGTGGAACTAATTTCGATTTTATGACAAGTTCTATATAGCTTTACGCTATTTCGTCAACGTCCTTAGATTTGATATATAATAATCAGCTTCACGCCGTATCCCTCACACAGCAGAGAAGGCAGAGGGAACGTAGTGGTAAGACACTCCTTTACCCCCCATTCCCCCATTCTACTCAACTCAACGCTGCGCTTTGTCTCGACACCAGAGCATAATAAATACTCCATTTTCTTGAGTAGGAATCGAACCCACAACCAGTCATGTTTGCAGACACACATACTTGTGATCCCACGCCGCATTTTTGCCTCCTACAATAACATACATATATATGAGGCAAATATGTAAGTTTTAAGTATGAAATATATCTTTCGTAGCTGGGTAGCTAGCTAGAGCCAAGTAAAGACACCGTTAACTCTGTTGCCGACAACAATAAGACTTTTCTACATATATTTCGTACCTTCCGTTGCTACTAAACGTACTTCTCAGATATATATTGTAGAAAATTTACCTATATACTGGTAGCTTCACAGCTTTCGTGGCATATTATGGAGCCGTCATATTTAACATAGTTTCTTATTCGTGTAAAAATAGTTTTAAAATCTGTTTTATGCTAAGTTTATAAAAATTAATCTTTATAAGAAGCTTTGTGCACTGTTTGAATAAGTAATAATATCTTTTAATAGACAAAAAATGGAGATGAAAGATTGAAATATTTTATCTGTATACTTACTACAGCAAGTTTCTTATTGTTTCAAGGTTTGGTACGACGAGTCCGTATATTTTTTAGTGTTCCGTACTTTTTAAGGAAAAAAAGATCACTTTACAAGATCACTTTGTTGTCCGTCTGTCCGTCTGTCTGTCTGTTTGTTTGTCAAGAGCCATTATTTCACGAACGCTTAAAGATATCGTATTGAAATTCAAACTATATACTCAAATTTACGGTCCCAACATTTTCTGAAAAAATCGTATTTCTACATTTACTTAAAAAAATGATACAGTCGTTTATATCGCAAAAAAACATAGATTTCGGCACTATGAAGGGAATCAAAAGGAATAGGATACTTTCAGTTGACGTGGAATTATGAAATTTGGCAGCTAGCATCTTCAGGTAATATTAGTTTATGTTGACGTTGGAGTTCGTCAAAGTTCGTTTCACGTATATTACAGCATTGAATGAAGAACTAAGAACTAGTACAGTACGTAGTAAATCCTTAGGCTTAGAATTAAATGCAAAAAAGACTCAAGCAATTATAATAGACCAAGAACAAGACTTATTTTTAAAATTACTTTACATCCGTCACTTTTATAAAGTAAAAGAAAATAGAAGTTATTTTTGATCAGCATTTATATTGGATTGAGGCCGGTCGTGGCGCAGCGGCACGAGGTGTGACTGCAAAACCGACTGGTTGTGGGTTCGATCCCCACTCGAGGAGATGAAATATTTACTTAAATTTATATTTCCATTTTTTCGCTCTGGTATCGAGGTTAAGCGCGGCGTTGAGTTCTGCCACTCAACACGCAATGCCTCCAGAATTCGGCAGAAAGTGGGGAACGGAGTGTCTTAACACTAGGTTCCCTCTGCCTACCCTGCTGTGTGCGGGATACAGCGTGAAGCTAAAAAAAAAAAAAAAATTATATTGGATAGCGTGAAGGTTGCGCTGGCACAATCAATCCTACTATCAATTCTTGTTTGATTTTCTCGATTATGCTGATTGTTGATATTTTGAGTAATTGAATTACCTTGAGCGTCTCCAAAATATATGCATAAGGTTCATTTTTGGACCTCGCTAGTAAGACCACATATCCGAGTTTCTTAAAAAACTCAATTCGACTTCGCCGGAATACTTATTTTCGTTTTATAATGTTCTCTTTTCTCCGGATTCCCCTTCGTATTATAAAGAATGTTTTAATTTTTTATTTCTCGCTTGATTTGTTAATATATCTCCTATAACCAAAGGTTTCTGAAAGAGATCGCTGTCTTAGCGATAAGGCCGTCCAATGTACTGTTCTAAATATCATTAGATGTATATGTGATGTGTATTTCTATTACACAATAAAGAGTATTTTATGTATTTAGTTCAGGTATAAATCTGAAAACTATATATTTGTGGTTAAATCCTGAAAAATAATAGTAGGGATTAAAATATGGGCAAAATTTGGTATTAAAACCGCTAGTCCAAGGAATCTGATGAAAGGGATCTGGGTGTCCAATTTAGGTACGAAACCCTTGGTGGGCGAGGGTATATCAATAGGTAGGGTAAGGCGAGAAAGTACGTGAAGCTTAAAAAATATGCCAAAAGGTATGCCCACAAAAAAGCTTTAAACAATATATGAAGTGTAATAACTCAAGCATCCCTTGAAAAATGGAACAAGGATAAAAATAGGCGTTAATTTTCATTGATATACCGGGATTAGAAATTAGTGACCTGATTTTTAAGCAATATTAATAAAGAGGTCAAAGTTTCGAAACTCGCTGTGACTTAAAGAGACTAAGAAAAAAATATTGAAATAGTATTAATATGGATATTATGAGAGTAAAAACTTTTATATAATCTACGTATTAAAATATATTATTATATTACTAGAGGCCAGAGTTATAAACATTTATTATTATATACGTAAATATAAAAAATATTTTTTTCTTACTAATAATATGAACGTAGCAATGAACGTAGCAGTGCCGAAATAAACTTGTGTCTTCCGTTGAGGCATCCCTCAACAATGTCTCCTCATGGGGTGAAAGGAACCTAGTTCAGTTTAACCCCCTGAAGACACAAGTTTGCGCGTTAACCACAAAAAAAAACCCATTTATCGTATCACCAGTATTTCAGAACATTCCCCTTACAGCCGCGCCCAGTACCAGTATATTGGGCCTCAATATTTCGAGTGGCAGTCACTCGAAATATTGAGGCCCAAAAAATTGAGTATCGCGATCATTTGGAAAGCAAGGCCAAGTTGGCCTCGAAGAAGCTGGGGGTCATCAACAGAGCGAGACGGTACTTCACGCCAAAACACCGTTTGGCCCTATATAGGGCCCAGGTTCGGCCTCATATGGAGTACTGTTCTCATCTCTGGGCTGGTGCACCCCAGTATCAGCTTGAACCATTTGATCGCATACAACGTAGAGCCATTCGAATCATTGGGGACCCAATAATCTGTGAAAGGCTTGATACTTTGGCTTTGCGTAGAGACGTTTCCTCGCT
>JAATLQ010015622.1:45581-64235 GCA_013421005.1 Heliconius erato x Heliconius himera | reverse complement strand
CATATTTTAGGCAATTTTTAATTCTTATACCTTTTGAAAAACTACCAATATTCTTATAGTTAATACATTATTTTTTCAAATTCAAAAATAGTCTATGTATTTCATTATAATGGCAGGAAAATATTTAAAATGTTCACCGCGTCATCTAAACACAATATAAAGTTTTATAAACTATGAACTCACAATCAGAATTTACTTTCCAAATACATATACAGTAATACCCCGGACTTACGCGGTAGGTGGGACCGAGCGATTGTCGTGTAAGTCGAATTCGCGTAAGTTGGGATTCAACTTTGCATATAAAGTTTCTTTAATCAGGACCAGAGTTAAAAAAAAACATAAATTAGAAGAATAATGTTTAATAAAGTGTAGGATAATAAAAAAAAAGACATTGTTATGAATAAAGTAACCTAAACCGGAATTATTTTGATATCGAAGGCTTCATATATTCTAACAAAGTTGCCTGCCGAGTTCAATTTTTCTTCTTTTTCAATTCACAAATTTTCATTTTTACTTCAGTCTTTAATTATATTTAGTTTACACTACAAAGACAGTGTTTTCTTTTCTTGTTATGCTGAAATGACTAATTTTTCGTTCTTTTAGACGACATAATTAGAGATTATAATATAAAACAATTTCACGCGGAACATGTTTAAACCTGTCGCTGAACACTGAGTGGACAGAGCGAGAGAGCCGATGCGCGGCAATCAAAATAACAAATCCCGTTTTATGCGTATCTCCGAATTCGCATAAAACGGGATAGCGTAAGTCGGGAGCGATGAAATGGAAATATAAATTTAAATAAATATTTAATTTCCTCAAGTGGGAATAGAACCCATAACCAGTTTACACCTTGTGCCCCTGTGCCACGAACGGCCTCAATTTACTTTCTTCTTTTAAAGTGTGGTTAAATACAATAATCGTAATTTAATTATGTCAAATTTCTATTAACCGACTTCTTTAAAGAGGAGGTCATCAATTCAACTGTAGTTTTTATTCTTGTTACCTCAAAACTTTTGACTGTGTGAACCGATTTTGATGATTTTTTTTTATTTGGAAGCTAGTGCGCCCCGTGTAGTCTTATTTTAATTTAGTTCATTTCTGACAATGGTATCTATGAGAAAATCATATAAATCTCAAAATTACTTTAAGTATGTGCGCGACAAATGGAAGAATACTCAATATCAACTCAACCGATTTTAATAATTCTTTTTTTATTAGAAAGGGTACACATAAAGGGTAGTTTGATGAAAGTTTGGTTAAGTTCAAGGTATGAAATACGATTGAAATTGAAGAAGTCAATTTTTTTTATTAAAAAATATAATTATGTTATTTTTTCTGGTAAAATTTATTTGTACTCTATGATAAAAACTATTCTATAAGTTGCATTAGGCTTTGAACTATTACCATGCTAAAAATAATTTAATTTCATATAGTAGTTATCAGTATTTTAAGTAATTTACGTTTTTCAGTTTTATTTTTTTTAAATAAAACTATAATGAAATTCGGAATGAAACCCAAAAAAAATGTACCTTGGGACCCTAGGCTAATACCATGCAAAAATTCATCAACTTCTGTCCAGTAGTTTTTGCGTGATTGACGAACAAACAAACAGACAGACAGACAGACAGACAGACAGACAGACAGACAGACAAGAATTCTGTTGAGTGGTTTTTTAGGTTCTATAATCGACATATAAACCGACCTAATTTTTATTTTTTTTATATCTTTCATGTACAGAATTGACTTTTCTATCCTTTTATTATATATAGAGATTAAAGCTGTGTCGCAATAAATCCAGATCCAAACTAAGCAAATTTCGAAGGAACCATCGATCGAGAAGCAGATCAAGCGTGGCAAGTGCAACTATAAAGACCATATGCTCCGTTGTGGACCTGACCATATACAGAAGTAAGCAATTTCTCAATACTCAATTTTAGACGAAATAAAAAAGAGTGCCAAGACATCAAGCGAAGTTAAAGATCGCCTGTGGATACCCTCTGCCCCAACTTGAGGTATTAATGTCAATCAAGTCGTGGTCTAAATATTTGTACGTTAGATTCACACAATGTGGAATTAATATATGTTTTTTTATTTGTGTTTTTGAGCTTCACGCTGTGTCCCGCACAAATCAGGCAGATGGAACCTGAGTACCTAGTATTGTGACACTCCGTTCCAAATTGAGTCACTTCCATTCTTCACTTTGCACTGAATTCTTAAGGCATTGCGTTTTGAGTGGCAGAGCTCAACGCCGCGCTTCGCCAGAGCGAAAATAAATGAAAATATTAAACATTTTATTTCTTGGAGTAAGCAACCCATAACCCCACGTTTACAGTAACACACTTGCACCCCTGCGCCGCGACAGTCTCATCGTTGTATTGCAATTATTTTTATTTCCTAATAGATAAATCGCGACGTTGAGTTCCGCCACTCATCGCGACAAAGTTCAAATATTCTGTTGAAAGTACCAAACTGTGTTTTACACTAGGTTTCCTCTGCGTACCCTGTTATACAGGCATACAGCGTGAAGCTGTATTTAAAATATAACCATTACAAACGAACTACCATTCCGTACTACGAACTACATTTCAATTTCTTTTGCAGCAAGAAAATATCAAGGAAAACTTTATTGTTTAAAAAAATAAAGTTCACGGAAATAAAACAATGTTTGAGACCAGTGTGCTGTTTTTTGTGAAGAAACTTTGCGAGTAAACTTCTATACCGCTGGAACAACCTGAACTTTTTATAAGCTTTGTTTGTTTGTATGTATATTATTTTGTTTTGTTGCTTGTGTTCCATATCTCAAAAGTTAAAAACGAGAACGAGAATCCTTTCAGGTTCACTTTGTTGTCTGTCTGTCAGGATCACTGTGTTGAAATACGATGAGCAGCTACTCATATATCATGTGAAATTTAACGAATATTTTAAGTATATGATAATACATATTTATATAATTCTAATAAAAACAATAAAATTACTAACATCGTCAAGACCTCGTTTGTTATGAGAAAAAAAATTAAGACCTATAAAAAATTTTACATAGCGCGACTTGAACTCGCGCTTCTTGCTAAGCTCCCAAGCTCTCTGACGTCTATACTGACGGTCCCAAGACGCGCGAATTCATCCTGTTCCAATATTTTAACTTTTAAAAAAATTTAAGAATTTAAGTATTTTAATATGTGATATATTTTTCCTGTACAGAGCGTAGGGGCTTAGTATGTGAGTAATAATATATTTCCCACAGGTACACTTTTCTTAGCTTTCTAGGATACCGGCAGAGGCAATCTGACAACCGAGTGTTGAGACACTCCATTTCCATTGACTCTTCTTTACTTTCCGCCGAATACTAGAGTCATTGCGTATTAAAGAGCAAAGCTTGACGCTTCGCTTTGACTCATTACCAGAGCGAAAAAACGAAAATATTAAATATCTAATTGCCTCAAATGGAAATCGAACCGACAATCTGTCACGACTACAGTAGCACGCTTGTGCCCCTGTGCCACAACCGGCCTCGTATTATATTATATAGGTAAATTAAAACAATAGAAAAACAAGTTGATGTCAGTCGTGGCGCAGCGCAGGGGCACAAAATGTGACTATAAAATCAACTGGTTGTGGGTTCGATCCCCACTCGAGGAAATGAAACATTTATTTAAATTTATATTTCTAATTCTTCGCTCTGGTGTCGAGGCAAAGCGCGGCGTTGAGTTCCGCCACTCAGCACTCAATGCTTCCAGAATACGGCGGAAAGTGGGGAACGGAGTGTCTTGACACTAGATTCCCTTTGCCTACCCTACTTTGTGAAAAACACCAAAATCTACAACTATTTAATGAAACATTTATTATTAGTCCACTCAACCATAATCATATATCATATTAATTCGATTTTAATCAATTGTACAAATTAGGCATAATTGCATTCAACATTGCATAATTAAAATAACATTCATAAATATTTTTTGCGAAGCAAAACCATTGGTTTCGTTGTTTAAATTATTTTGATACTGACACCGGTCAATGTTTAAAGGAATTTTAATATTATTAAATTAATTGAGGCCGTCGTGGCGCCGGGGTACAAGCGAACGACTGTATACGGTGCGGTTGTGGGTTCGATTAATACTCGTGGAATAAAATAATTAATATTTGAGTTCCACTACTTAATACTTCATTCCTAAAGTATTCGGCGCAAAGTAAAGTGGCTTAATGGGAACGTAGTGTCTTAACATTAAATGCGCAGGTTCCCTGCGACTATGCTTAATATAGACGTGAGGAGTTGGAATTAATTTTCATTCCCCCTTTTGAAAAATACGGCCTTGAGTACAGCCAAAACCAAAGGGAAGAAGCGGAAAGGAACAAGCTTCTATATGTATATACATATGTATTGCAATCACGTCGCAATATCAGCATTAAATAATAAACAATAAATATATTAAAATTTTAAGCGGTTTAAAACTTAGACAGCCAAGATTAATGACCAACTTTCCGTATTTCTTGCGAAAACAAGACAATGCATAGTTTTGAAACAACTCTCAGTTAGCGATCCATAGTGATGACGTTGATAGTACCAACCAAAGTTTGTGTTAACGAGTAATTTGTAACAAAACATCTAAGACAGCATAGTACCTCAAAAAATGGGCAGAAATTGCGGAATGGAAATATATTAATGGAAACATTGACATTAGGTTCCCGGGTTCCCTCTTCCCACCTTGCTATGGGCGGGATGTAAAAAATGTAAAAAAAATAGTGTAATACTTTGCAATTTGTTTATTACCAGCATTCACTTGTGGCTCTTTTCGGAAATAATTAAAATTATAATACGTTTACATCGAAACGATATATAATTGCAGAATAAACAGAGGGAACCTAGTGTAAGACACTCCGTTCTCCACTTTCTGCCGAATTCTGGAGGCATTGCGTGTTGAGTGGCGGAACTCAACGCTGCCATTTGTTTTCTTACGGGTTGGTGGACACAAAAAATAATTAATTTCTCCGAATGGGAATCGAACTCATAACCTTAGTATACTACGTTCCTATATAAACCTTTATAATAGTGAAACAAACAATACTGTACACGCCCGGTCCAGATACGCCTTTATCAGTCATACTCAGCTGTAGATTGCAGACCGCATCGATCAGTGTCGAGACCTGCGACACTACAAACACAATGTATAGGAAATATGGAGAAGGCTTTATATTGTAATAAAGTTCCTATCTTCTCAGTCTGGGCAGATTAATAGGGTACTATTGGTTCACCTAGAATTATGAAATTTGGCAGCTAGTATTTACAGTCTGAACCAGTATTAGTTCAGAAAAAAATCTTAACACTATATACATTTGTGGTTAAATATAGTAAATAAATAAATAAAGTAAATTTGTTGAGGAGAAGAAAGGGTTCTGCCTAAGCTTGAATTTATGAAAAAGCTGGAAACTTCCATTTTTTATACGGACTACCAAGGTGGTAGGCGAGCTCGACTCGCGCTTGTCGGGTTTATTTTTTTCGTTTTTTTTAACTTTAGATTGTATTCCACATTTAACAGGGTAGGCACAGGGAGTCTAGTATTAAGTCACTCCGCCCTCCGCCGAATTTTGGAGACATTGTGTGTTGAATTTGAGCCTTTTTTTGCCTTGCCTCAACATCAGATAAAAAATGAATATATTAAATATTTAATTTTCTCAAGAGGGACTCGAATCCACAACCTGTCACGTTTACAATCACACACTTTACAGTCAGCCCCTGCCATTTTATATAACAATAATATCTATAAAATATTCGCTTTTTTTCGAGTGTCTTAACACTAGGGTCCCTAGGGCTAGGTAAGGATGTGTACAGCGTGACGCTATAAAAAAATATATATAAATAGTATTTGATTCGTACATCTTACACGCGTTGGCTTGAAGCGATGTAATGAACGTGGGTAGAGCCAACACACCGCGGTATCAATCTTTTCAGTTAGAAACCCGTTTTTCCGCTCAACTGTACGCGATAAAATGTATTAATTCTAGAAGAAAAATGGACTTTTCAGATCTTTTAAAGGTAGGAAAATTGATATTTGTAGGATTTAAGCTTATTTTTGTGTCGAATGTTTTTGAAATGCATTTTGTAGCTAAAAAAAAAATCAGCTTCACGCTGTATCCCGCACACAGCAGGGTAGGCAGAGGGAACCTAGTGTTAAGACACTCCGTTCCTCACTTTCTGCCGAATTCTGGAGGCATTGCGTGTTGAGTGGCAGAACTCAACGCCGCGCTTAACCTCGACACCGGAGCGAAGAAATGGAAATATAAATTTAAGTAAATATTTCATCTCCTCGAGTGGGGATCGAACCCACAACCAATCGGTTTTACAGTCGCACCTCGTGCCACTGCGCCACGACCGGCCTCATTTTGTCGCTACTAGTTACATATAAACTTTCCAGGAAGATGGCCGATACAGGAATTCCTTTAATGTGAACAGTTGAGTGTTGACATCATCAGTATAGGAATGCATAGTTGCAATTTGTGAATTACATATTTTATTGTATTCTCTAAATCATAATTAGTTTGAACTTACATAGAGTAGGTCATACTTTCACTTTTAGTAATAAGATTTAAATGGAATTATTTTAATTAATATGGGGGGGCAGTCGTGGCGCAGGGGCACAAGCGTGCAACTATAAATGCGACATGTTGTGGTCTCGAGGAAATTAAATGTACTTATTTAGAAAACGTATAAAAATTTGAACGTAGCGGGACTCGAACCCGCGCCTCCTGGAAACCGACCAGGCGCTCTGACCACTGAGCCATACGTATGGCTAGCGAGTCCCGCTACGTTCAAATTTTTATACGTTTTCTAAATAAGTATTTTTCTTTCCTAAGTGTGGAATAACACTTTAAAAATGTTTAAAAAAAATAATAATGTAATTGAATATAATATGTACGCACGGCGTTGACTTCCGCCAATCAACACGCAATGCCTCGAGGATATAGTGATATTTTCTTAAAAGTGCAATTACGTCATTGTTGCATCATGCGAGCAAAATATTGTTCAAAACACACAGAGATGTCTAAAAGATAAAAAGAATTCAAGACATTATGTGTCACAAAGTAAGCCATAAAAAATAAAATGATCTTTAGAATCTCCAATTTAGAATAGAACCCGTAACTATAATTTGTACTCTGATGTACCAGATCCATTTAACCATAGATTTTCAAATTTGCTAATAGACAAACCTATCTCCTTACTTAGTAAGTAGTGTAAAGTACTTCTATTCAAGACTCAAGAGTATTGTCAAGAAAAGCGGACGAAAGTAACGAAAACTTCAGCGCTATCCAGCTCAGTGTTTTAAAGTATCTTAAGATACTTTTATATATAAAATATCCTTCTTTTTTCTTGTTCTTTTTAAATTCTTCTAACTACGTTGAACCAGTTGGAATTTCTGTCCGGAAGATATATTGGTTTCGTTGCCCTGTTTTAGTTTTTCTTTTTAAATTAACGCTAAGTTCAAGTTTCTTTTTTCAAGTTGTTACTTGTTGAAAATGTATTCTTGAGGTTATCTTGGTTCTTTTTTATTCCATTTTTTTACTAGAGCGATGATGATGATGAAAATAATTCATACCCCCGAGTGGAAATCGAACCCACATACTTCGCATCACTTTTAGATATTTCGCCGTTGCGATACGACGACCTTTTTGTTCTGGATAAAAATCTGCGTTTCCAAAAATGTATAATACTAAATATATGAAATTAATCCGTTGAAAAAAAGTTTTACTTAAAATAAATTTATTTCAACACTGAAAGTAGAAATTTTTCCGTGAAATATTTGGGTGGCCATAGTATACAACATCCACTGTACAATCTTCTGCATAGCAACGTATTCAAATTCAAATTCAAATTCAAATAATTTTATTCAAAATAAAAAGTTACATGCTTCACTTTATGCATATGCTAGAATCTTTTTCTAAAATGCATGCTTGAACGTTTGCTACGCAGTAAAAATTGCGTAGGGGACAGCGCGCAGCCTTGTGGGACGCCACGGTTCACGGACATGTACTCGGAGCCATCAACCATCAGCCATCAATGGTAACCTTGATGCTACAACGAGTGAGAATTGTCTATTTGTATAAATAAAGCTATAGCCAATTCACGGCTTGTGCTAAAATAGTAAAATATCATAATATTTGTACTCTATAATGTACAAATATTGCCCAACTATAGTTGACTGGTAAGATATGGAATTATTTAGAGAAATATCTAAACAATTAAATTTAAAAATAGTCAATTCTCCTTATAAGATTTTTTTTTTATGGTTTTATGATTCAAGTACATTTTATAACATGTTGTCATTAAACTAGTCTTACGAAACTTTCTGAGATACACGTAATACAAGTAGTTTTGAAAGTTCTTAGGTAGAAAAATCAGCAGTATTTTTACTGCCCTGCTAGCGCAGCCCCTGGAAGATCCTGTCAAAATTTTAATTTTTAAAAAAGATTTTTCTTTAGTTGTAGGGATGAGATCTGAGAGACTTATATACCAATGGTTTTCAACTGTTACATGATACAACCACTACCCACAGACCTTAGCATAATAATTAACCTTACGTTATACTTAACTTAACGTATATATTGTATGTCATGTATATGATATATCGATATACGAGTAGATCACGTATATTGATATATCATAATCTATTTAGGGTTCTCAGAACATGTGCAAAAATCATTAATCAACAAAATTATGTTTCTACGTATGTCGTGACGCTATGGGCAAACAAAAATAGTCAAAAATTTCCCCGAATGAAAATAGAACCGCCAACCATCGCATATTCAACTATACAGTCAGATACTTTTAAATATTTTTTTAAATTTCACTTTGTATCCCGATCACAGAAAGTTAGTGAGAGAGAACCTGGGGACCTAGTGCTAAAATATTCCGTTATTTCCATTACTATCATTAAGACACTTCTCCGTTACTCTCTTTACTTAAGTCACTACCTTTCCGCTTTATCTCGTTACCCGAACGAGCACATTAAAACATTAAATGTTTCATTTATTAGAGTGGAAATCGAACCCACTTCTGGCCACTACTGGCCTCCACTGGCCTGAGTTGCCAATAAATTTAATATTAATATATTCATTGCCTAACACAGCACTAATATTCAATAAGGACCATAAATTCTTTAACAATCCGTGTTACCTATGTATTGGAGAGCAGCCAAGCTGATGAAGCTTCATTTAATTTCGTCTTTGATATTTCTGAATTAAATATAAAACTTTAGGGCTGATCTTAGCAAAAGCGTGCGACTGCGAACACGACAGGTTATGGGTTCGATATCCAGTCGAGAGAATGAAATATTTAAGAATACTTTCAGTTCCTCGCTTTGGTAACGAGGCGAAGCGTGACGTTGAGTTCCACCGCTCTACACGCACTGCCTTCAGTGGTGGTGAACGGAAATGTCTTAATGAGGACGGAGTGTCTTAACATAAGATTCTCAAATTTCCTACCCTGCTATTATCGAAATAATGTGTAGAAAGAAACAAAAAAATTAAATGTTGTAGGTACGTGGATCCGATTTATTTTTAGGAAATCGATTTAATCTTATTGAACAGAAATCTACATTTTATCACAAGCAGAATAGGCAGAAAGCACCTATGGACCGAACACCGCGTTCAAGACGAAATTAAACGAAATAACCTAAGCAAGAAAGTCAATATAATACAAGTCTCAAGTGGAAATCGAACTCACAACCGTCGCATTTACAATCAGTCGCTACGCTACGACCTAATCAAAGAGATTTTATATCAAATTAGTTCAACAATCAAACAGTCTGTACATACGAACATATCTATATCGACCTGACCAATGTGGTTAATTCACTAAAGCAATACTCGCTATACAAATGGTATAGAAACCGCAATACATTACGTGTTTAGTACAATCATATTACAGGTCGTAGTGGCGCGAGTGTTGTGGGTTCGATTCCCATAAGGGGTAGTGAAAAATTAAATATTTTCATTTTCTGGCTCTAATGACGAGGTAAAGCGCGGCTTTTAGTTACGCCACTTAAAATGCAATACTTTAAGGATTCAGCGGAAACGGAAGTGTCTTAATGAGGAACGCAGTGATTGATGAAGCATTTAACTTCTTATTTTGAATAAATTTTTTTAAAAAATTAAACCGATTAATTCTTCGGTTTTAAGAACTTTTTCGGTTTTTTGTCGGTTTAAAAATATTACATATGACATTTAAAATAATTATAAAAGAAAAGTTTAATATTTAATGAAAAAATAGGAAAAATCTCTGAGCTATTAAGAAAATATACATTAAAACAGGGTAAGATAATTCTACGGCAATGCGGCTGGCCTATTTCGCTTGCCTTTTTTAATCGTATTGCGATCTGCACTAGTCATTTAATGTATTTTTAGCTTTATACTGTATCCCGTTGCAGGGAAGGTAGAGTGTTGAGTCTTCAGATTTTCAAATTATAATGCGGAAAGCAGAGAATATTGTGACCTAATTTCCTACGATTTCTCTCCGAGCTCGTCTCTCTACCTTTAGTCTATATACTGCGAACTCTACAATTATATTTTTTTCTACACAATGTATTCCGCACACAGAAGAGTAAATTTAAATTCAAATAATTTTATTCAAAATAAGAAGTTAAATGCTTCGATTTTTGAACCTTAAATAATTTACCACCAGTTCACTAAAGTTAATACCTCCAGACCTGAACATAACCAGCGCAAGAAATCAAAAAAAGATTTTTATACAAATACATATTTAATTATGTAGGCAGTAGGTAAGGGAATCCTGGTGTTAAATCACTCCGTTCCTCTTTAAGGCACTTTCGTTTCCGCCGAATCGTCGGAACTTAAAGCCGCGCTTTACCTCGTCATTAGAACTAGAAAATATAAAAAATTTCACTACCTTTCATGGAAATCGAACCCACAACCGTAGTGTTTACAATCACACACTTGTGTCCCTGCGACCAATGCAATATAATTGTGCTAAACACGTAATGTATTGCGCCTGGGGAGATTATTTTGTTTAATTTCGTCTTGAACGCGGTGTCCTATCGATAGTGCTCTTTGCCTATTCTGCTATATGGTAAACAAAGTGAAGATTTCTGTTCCATAATATTAACTCGATTCCCTAAAATTAAATCTAATCCACGTACCTACAACATTTAAAATATTTTTTCCTTTCTACACATTATTCCGATAATAGCAGGGTAGGAAATTTGAGAATCTTATGTTAAGACACTTCGACCTCATTAAGACACTTCCATTCACCATTTTCCGCTGAATGCTGGAGGCAGCGCGTGTAGAGCGGTGGAACTCAACGTCACGCTTCGCCTCGTTACCAAAGCGAGGAACTGAAAGTATTCTTAAATATTTTATTCCCTCGACTGGATATCGAACCCATAACCTGTCGTGTTCACAGTCGCACGCTTTTGCCAAGATTAGCCTCAAAGTTTTATATTTAATTCGGAAATATCAAAGACGAAATTAAATGAAGCTTCATCAGCTTGGCTGCTCTCCAATACGTAGGCAGCACGGATTGTTAAAGAATTTATGGTGCTTATTGAATATTAGTGCTGTGTAAGGCAATGAATATATTAATATTAAATTTATTGGCAACTCAGACCAGTGGAGGCCAGTAGTGGCCAGAAGTGGGTTCGATGTCCACTCTTATAAATGAAACATTTAATATTTTAATGTGCCCGCTCTGGTAACGAGATAAAGTGCGGCCATGAGTTCCACCACTCAACATGCAATGCTTCCAGAATTCGGCGGAAAATGGGGAAAGGAAGTGATTTAATTAAAGGGAGTAACGGAGAAGTATTTTAATGATAGTAATGGAAATAACGGACTGTGTTAACACTAGGTCCCCAGGTTCCCTCTGACTAACTTGCTATGTTTGGGATACAGAGTGAAATTTAAAAAAGTATTGGAAAGTATCTGACTGTAATTGAATATGCGACGGTTAGCGGTTCTATTTTCGTTCGGGGAAATTTTTGAATATTTTTGTTTGTCCTTAGCGTTACGACGTACGTAAAAACATAATTTTATTAATTTATGATTTTTAGCACATGTTCCGACAACCCTAAATATATTATCATATGAAATTGATAACCTTGTTTTTTAATGAGTAAAAATAATCAAGACGTCAATGGCACAGTGGCACAGCATCTGACTAAAAGCGTAACGGTTTAGGGCTCAATTTTCATTTCTAGGAATGCATTATTTTCAATTTCCCGTCTGTTTACGAGACAAAGCGCGGTATTAAATTCCGCCTAATATGCAATGTCTCAAAAATTGGGGTAAAAGTAGCGAACAGACCGTCTTAACAATAGGTTCTCCTCTTACCTTCCTATATTCTGAATAACGTGAAGCTATAAAAAAATTAATAAGTCAGCTTCACGCTGTATCCCACTGCAGGGTAGACAGAGGAAACCTAGTGTTAATACACTCCGTTTCCCATTTTCTGCCGAATTCTGAAGGCATTGCGTGTTGAGTGGCAGAACGCAACTCCGCGCTTTTCCTCGATACCAGAGCGAAGAAATGGAAATATAAATTTAAGTAAATATTTCATCTCCTCAAGTGGGGATCGAACCCACAACCCGTCAGTTTGTGTCCCTGCGCCACGACTGGCCACAAAACTAAAAAAAATTAAAACTTTCATTATTCTAATTTGAATGCACTACCACCACGTTCAAATCGATTCATCCGTTCCAATCGGACTAAAAGTGAAATGGAGCTGAATAACAATATAAAAAATAAAAACTTTTATTTAGAACAAAAAGCGATCGAGTTTCATTTAATATTTGCATAGTCAATAACCGGACGTTTATTTTTGCGGTTGCGGGATTGAATCGATGTAGATGGGATAGAGGTAATCTAGTGAGAGACCACTGTCCATTTGATTGTATGTATCGATTTTTTGCTAATATTATATTGTATCGACTTATATATGTATCGATTTTTTTTTCAGAAATACACTTTTTCCCATATGTGCCTGCGTAGGCAGAGGGAACCTAGTGTTAAGACTCTTTGTTACAAATTTTCATCTTAATTTTCGAGGCAATGTGTATTGAATGGCGGAACTCAACGCCGTGCGCCGTTTTTGCCTTAGGATCAGGACGAAGAAATGAAACGAAGCTACTTTAAGGCAAACATTTAAAGAAATTATTATACAAGTATATTGACAAGTGCGTTTTGATATATTTTTGAGAATGTAATGTATATTTTTCATAATTTTACCGAATTAGGTGATTGTTCATATACATATTTTTGTGCTTCACACTGTATTCCGCTTATATCAGGAGGTATAGGCATCCTGGTGATAATTTACGGCGTTCACATTAAGACGTTTCTGTTCCCTATTTTTCTGGGTAATACCGGAAACATTGCGTATTGAATACTAGAACTCAACGATGCGCTTTAAAATGTTACCAGAGCGAGGAAATTAAAATATTTAATAACATAATATTATAACTAGAAATAGACTTACTACTAGACTACAAGCCACTCAAGGAAATTAAATATTGCAAGTGTCTTAATGGGAACGGAGTGTCTTAATGCTGGGACGTCACTAGCGGGAAATGCCACCTATTATCGTATTGACAGACGCTTACCGTTGGTGTAACCACGGCTTAACGTGATGATTTGACAACGGCATTCGCGATGCCGTTTGACATTAGGCGATAAATCAAATGGCGGTAGATCAAAGAAATTAACGCGAGAACTAATGCGTTAAAATGGCCACACTACTGTAGTGTGGCTAAAGTCAAATCAAATAAATAAATCAGCTTCACGCCTTATCGTAGACAGAGGGATTATTGTGTTAAGACACTCCGTTCCCCACTTTCTGCCGAATTCTGGAGGCATTGCGTGTTGAGTGGCAGAACTCAACGCCGAGCTTTGCCACGACACCAGAGCGAAGAAATGGAAATATAAATTTAAGTAAATATTTCATCTCCTCGAGTGGGGATCGAACCCACAACCAGACGGTTTTACAGTCACAATTTGTGCCACTGCGCCAAAACTGGCCTCCAGAATTCCGCATCTCTGTATGCACCATAATCGCGACAGGTTTACACACTATGGCTATTGAGTGGAGCAACGAAAGAGTAAATATATTTCTCTAGCTTCTCCAAAGATGGCCATGTTTCTGGTTATAATAATAACAATAAGAAAATGAAAAAAAAAAACATCAGTTTCAAGCTTATTCTGCACTCAACAATGTAGGCAGAGGGAACATAGTATTAAGACACTCCGTTCCCTATCGTCTGCCGAATTTTGAAGACATTGATGTTAAATGGCGGAACTCAACGCCATGCTTTACCCGGACAATAGAGCGAAGAAATCGAAATACTAATTTTAAATTTAAATAAATATTTCAATTAGTCGAGTGTGGATCGAACCCACAACCAGCCGCGTCAACATATTTTGATTTCGACCACCACAAAATAAAAAATCACTTAAATACAATTTCATGTCATTTTTTGTTGCTTCTTCATCCATTATTAAATATAATAATTATCAATGTTTAAAATCCTGGCAACATTCCAACTTCACTCATCTCCGTATTAAATATCTTGTTTGAATTATTTTGCGATGCAAAGTAGGTATTTTATTATATTTTGCTTTAAATGAAAAATTAAAGTCGTCGAGGCGCAGGGACATAAACGTGCGATTGTAAACGAGACGTTTGTGAATTCGATTTCCATTCGGGGGAATGAATTTAATATTAAGTAAGGAGGTAAGAAGATAAAGCGCAGCGTTGAGTTCTGTCACTCTACACGAGTCTCGATAACTCAGCGGAAAGTGAGGAACGGAAATGTCTCAATGCGGAACGGAATGTCTTAACACTAGGTTCCCAGATTTCCTCTGCTTACCAAGCTATATGTGGAATATAACGTAAAGATAATAAAACTAGAAATATTGAAAATCTTCACATTTCCCCGAAAAGAGTTCGAACCGACAACCATCGTGTTCTGTCCAAGCTACCTACGCTACATTTCTCAATCGCATATCAAATATTATTTCACATAAAGGCTCTGGCACTGCGCCAACCACTTTAACTATATTAATACCTACACACGCTGTACGCATAATTATTTTAATAATAAAAACCAGTCGTGGCGCAGGGGTCCGAGCATGTGACTGTAAACGCGACAGGTCGCGGTTTCGATTCCCACTCGAGGAAATGAAATATTTATTATTTTAATTTCCTCACTCTGGTAACGATCCAAAGCGTGGCGTTGCGTTGTCTCTCTATATGAAATACCCCCAGAATTCGGCGAAAAGTGGAGAACGGAGTATCCACATACAGTCTAATTGTCTAATAGTCAGTAATAGCAATATATCATATTTTTTTACATATTGTGTTATCAGAACGGGAGCGAGGGATTTAGGGGAATTAAAAATAATGAATTCCCCCAAATCGTGATCCACAACTCGCACTTAAAGTCAGATACTGCCTCACTACGCCACGGTTACAACATTACTTAGTAAATTTATACAAAATAGTAATAAAAACCTGGTCAAGTGCGAGTCGGACTCGCGCACTATGGGTTCCGTATCATTATCTATAAAATTGGGAGAAAAACACGTTTGTTATTTTGAAATCCTCTTAAATATTTACTTTTTTGTAGTTTTATAGGATTTCTTGCTTTACCGGCAACATAAATACGTCTAACGAAAAAAAAATAACTATTTAAATATTATGGTTCATGAGATAAAGCCTGGTGACATATAGACAAACAAAGTCTTAGTAATAGCGTCTCGTTTTACCACTTGGGCACGGCACCCTAAAAAGTAAATTGTAAAACAACACAAAAATGTGGATACTCTTGTTTTCTATCTTTGTACGTCACTCAATTATAAATGATAAATTGAATGTTTGCTTTTACTTTACTGGCATGTAACCCTGGAGGGTAATTCAGTTATTTTCATTTTAACGGGCTACTAGCTCTTAACTGCGGCCCACGAGGTCTAATGGAAATTATATAATTCTTGTGTATAAACATGAAATATTTTAAGCAACGGCAACGATTACTACAATCAGCTTCATGCTGTATCCCACACACAGCAGGGTAGGCAGAGGGAACCTAGTGTTAAGACACTCCGTTCCCCACTTTATTACTACAATGTGATAATATGTTAGGCTATAGCCGTTTTCCATAAACTGTACTCTCTATGGTATTTTTTTAAAACTTCGAACTAGTTTAGTTCTTGAGATAAGCGCATATAACCAAAAAAAACTCTCCATCTTGATTTTTTATAGCTCAAAGCGGGGTAGGCAGAGGGAACTCGGGCACCTAGTGTTAATTAGCTTCTGTTTCCCGATTTCTAAATAATTCCCAAAACAATGCATACTGAGTGCTAGTAGTGGAACTCATACTGCCTTTTGCCAGAGTGAAAAAATGGCACTATTAAATATTTCCGTAGTTGTGCTGTCCGTTGACCTACAATCCTGAAATTAGTACGGAAGACTCGGTGGGCGTGTTTTATTCGCTCTTAGCCGGTTTTCTTATTATTATGCTTTATCCCTTTTCCCCAGTCCCCCTGTATATTGGAGGGTAAGTAGAGGGGACTTACTCTTCTACCAGAGCGTGAAAATGAAATTTATTCCACCAAGTGGGATTCGAACCCACAGCCATCGCCATTACACGTTTTACTAACCCATGATGATATCGATTCGAAATCTATTTTATAAATAATATTTTGAATTCAATTCTGTAATTCGAAAATGTAAAGCCTAAATTGCCATAGAAGTATCATAATACGGAACCTAAATGTCACGTATCCCTTACAATTGGTCGCGCGTGACAATGTTACGTGATGGCTGGCACGTTTGTGAGAATATCAGTTGTTTCTAGTAAACACTATTATGTTGTATTAGTTTCTAATAATATTATTTCATACTTTGTAATGGATTTAGTTTGTTGCTTTATAAATAGTTCTTTATTTATAAAACTTTGTTACTAAGAAAGGAAATTTTGAGTCTGTTCCTTGTTTTTCACCAATTAGTGGGGCAAAATTTAATTTTTTTGTTTAAGATAGCCTTTTTGGTTTCACACTGTATCCCGCATATGGGGCCGTTCAAGTATTACGTAAGCAGTTTTTTTGCAATTATTGACCCCCCTCCCCTATGCTATCAAAAATAAGCAATTCTCTTAACAATATTTCATTGAACACGTCAAAAATAAGCAAACCCAAGACACCCTCGCCCCCCTACAGTGCTTACTACGTAACATTTGAACGGCCCCTATAGCAGAGTGGGCAGAATGAACCTAGTATTAAAACTAATTTTCAAAACAATTTTTGTTGAATGATGGGTTGTGGAACTCAACGTTGCGGATTGTCTTATTATCAAAATGATGAAGTAGAAATATTTAATAATTCATTACACACAGTGAGCATTGAACCGACTACCGTTGCGCTTATAATCAGACGCTGCTACGGCACGCTACGAAAATGAAAATAATTTAAACATTATTTCTCTAAATGGATTTACGGCTTCATGAATCCACAATTTTCGTGTTTACAGTCATAAAGCACCAGGAATATATCAAATATTTTATGAATATATTATTGTTGTAGTTAATATTCATGTAATTATTATTATAATATGAACATCCAATTAAACACTTATAAAGTAGTTATAAGTGAATGTAAGTTATTTATCAAATCAAATCATATCAGCTTCACGCTGTACGCTGTATCCCGCACATATCAGGGTAGGCAGAGGAAACCTAATGTTAAGACGCTCCGTTCCCCACTTTCTGCCGTATTATGGAGGAATTGCGTATTGAGTGGCAGAACTCAACGCCGCGCTTAACCTCGACACCAGAGCGAAGAAATGGAAATATACATTTAAGTAAATATTTCATCTCCTTAAGCGGGGATCGAACCCACAACCACAGTCACACCTCGTGCCGCTGCGCCACGAAACTTATTTATAATGTGTGTAATTTATAAAATCTTCAATTTTTGTCTTGCAAAGAGAGAACGATTTTTTTATCTTGTATACTTGGAACCTAGTGTTTAGAGACTTCCGCTCTCCACTGCTCTTCACTCTGTCAATTTCAAGAGGTATTACGTGTTGAGTGGTGGATCTCAACGGTCATTGCATGAAAACACAACCTATCGAAAGACATAATAGACTTCATATTCGAAAGGACTGTGGTGAAGAATTCGGTTGCTGGCCCGTCATGCTGTGTAGTGTGATACATACTAATAATCAAATCATGCGATGTCCAAGTCGATCTATTTGTTTAAAACGTAAAATATTTTAAATATTGGCATGATAATAACTACTGTAATAACTTAAGACAGAAGGTCCTTTAAGTTGAGACTAAATAGATTAACCGACTTGGTATTACATGGATCTCACAACTTTTTACGGTAGAAAGACTGAGCTGCGAGACTTGGGTTTTTTACAGGATGTTTTTGATGGTATCTCACTTCTTTTTGTAGAGTCCTACTTTTTGGTACCTATCTACACTTATTATTTTCTATTATACAGTAATAATGATTCATTAACTGCAAATGTAACCTTGTAATCCTATACATTTATATGGGATTACAAAGTTATTCATGCAGTTGGTGTATTTGGAAAACTGGACCGAAATTACAAAATATTTAAGTTTTCCCATGATTAAGACACTAAAC
>JAATLQ010015622.1:28965-45481 GCA_013421005.1 Heliconius erato x Heliconius himera | reverse complement strand
ATAAAAACTTTAACAAGTTGTCATTCTTAAACTACTGGTTCAAATTGACTGAAATTTTAAATATACCGTGTTTATATAATGCCTGATAAGTTACTGAAAATTCAGGTTTCTTGTTTTATCCACAACGAAGTTATAGGGGGTTGAAAATGGCTTGAATTGCTTCGAGAAAAGGATGGTACGGCCGTGCCGCTATTTTTTGCTCGACTTGGCGGGGGCACTGCCGTGCCCCCAGATTCAGCATTCCCTCGTATGAGAAGAGATCCCACACTGTACATAATATAAAGTAAATGCCGATAGGCCGCCATTGCGCAAAATTGTAAGCAAAATATTACTTAAATATAAAAAAGAAATGTTTCCATTTTCTTCGATTTAGTAACAAAATAATGTACATCGTTGAGTTTCACCGCTCAACACGCCAATTCCCGAAAATTAGATAGAAAGTGGAGAGCGGACTATCTAACACTAGGTTCCCTCTGCCTACCCCGCTATATAACAGTATACAGCCTGAAACTAAACCAAAACTAGAACCAGAATCGCCCAAACCATTCGAAACTTCCTAATAAACCAATAAGTCAGTATAATCTTGGCAAAATGAAATCTGAATTGAAATACAGATCGTAAACAAGCTGAGCCGAACCAATATAACTGTCAGCGTTTAAGCCGACCTACTTTTACTAGATTTAGTATGAAAACCAAATTCGTATTTTGAACTTTAACTTGACATATATTTAAAGATCATTTTCTATTGAAAAATGGAAACAGTTGAGATGATTTAAGATAAAGGTACAACATATTGACGGTATTAAGTGAAAATTGAAATATAATACGAATATATTGTAGTGTAATACATTTTAGTATTGAATCTAACGCTTCAGGTAACGATTATATATGAGACGCTTAATATACGAGAGAGAATTGTATTCAAATTGAAATAAGAAGAAAATTTTATTAGTATATATTTTTTATATTTGAATTTCTAGAAATTAAACTAGCTAACCTACGTCTCTGTTACATTATCGAAATATTATTTTGTTTTTATAAAAATAAGATAAATAAATCAGCTTCACGCTGTATCCCGCATACAGCAGGCAAAGGGTAGGTTCCCTTGTTAAAACACTCCGATTTTATATATTTTTTCTCTCTGTTTTTATATATTTTTTCTTTTTTCAGCTTTTAGCTGTATGCCACATATGGCATGGTAGGCAGTTATATTTTCTTTCTGTAATCTTAAAAAATATATCTTGACAGATAGATAGATATTCATAAAAATGGGCGACTAAATCGTGCAAGGGATCTTTTTTCTTTTGAGGTACGGAACCTTATAAGCACTAAAAAATTGTAATTAAATAATAATTAAATTTTTGAAGCGACTTAAATTCTGTATTAAAACCTACTGAAACTATCAATAGAACTGATAAAAATAATAATTGTAATTATAATCAACCATTGAGGCCAGTCGTGGCGCAAGGGTTTAAGCGTATGATTATGGGCGCAACAGATTGTGGGCTCGATTCCCAATCGACAAAATTAAATATTTAATACGTATCTTCATTTCTTCGCTTAGGTGTCAAGATAAAGCGCGGTGTTGAGTTCCGCCACTGAACAAGCAATGCGACCAGAATTCGGCGGACAATGGGGAGAGGAGTGTCTTAACACTAGACTCTCTCTACTCACCCTTATACATGCGGGATAAAATCAATCATAATCAATAAACCGTTCACTCAACCACTAGCGCCACACAAAATATAGATTCTGTGGCCTAATCTCACACAATCATTGTATCGAGGGATGATCTGCGCTGTTTGTTTGTTTCATTGATGACCATTGATGATCATTGATACGGAACACTGCAGCTATTATTACTGTAGTTTAGTATACGCTGGGGAGCTTTCCAATGGATTTTGTGGACATGATTTTACTGGAATTATGAGGAATTATGAACTTAGATCGTTGTTTTTCTTTTATTTGCCGATTCGAAAAAGGAATATAGATCGTTATTGGTCTTTTATTTACCGATTCAAAAAGGAGGTTATTAGTTTGATATGTGTGTATGTGATATTGTTGGAGTTGGCTGATGTTTGAGTACAATTATTGATTTATAAAGTGCAGTGTTGAGTTCCTCTCAACCCCCATTGTGTCGAAAACTGGGCGAGAAGTGGGGTACGGAGAATCCTAACACTAGGTTCCCTCTGACCTAAACTGAATAGAAGTTTCTGAATGAATGAACTGAATTCTTTTTTCTTAATTGAACTCTTCTACTTATTTACTACTACTACGACTAGCTTTACGCTGTTTCTCTAGTCGGGTAATTAGAGAGAAAGGAGCGCCAAACGCTAAGCTCTCGGTATACGTCTTTTGCCTCGGAAACTATCATCAACCTTTTCAACCGTCAACTGAGGTCTCCCTTTTCTCTCTTACCACTCACTTTTCTTTCATATATTGTTTTTTCATTCTTCCATCACTTATTCTTTTGACGTACCCAAAACAGCACGTTCTTCTTCATCGCTTCTCGCGAGTACCTGCCATTTTGTATATCTTTTCATTGTGGATGCAATCAGCTAGGTATCCTACGAATATATCGCATCTCGACGCCATTTATCTTTCATTTATTCGTCTTCTGTAGTATCCACGTTTCGCTGCCATATAACAGGGTCAATATCAACATTACATTGTGTACCGCCAAAGGTGCAGCTTTGCTCAATGCTGTTACAGCATCTACTGAACATACTTGACAAATGTATCACTTCATTCACTTGTTCTAATATCCTTCCATTTACACTAATGCCTAATGCGTAATATAGCCTGCAATTCTCATTTTGATGATGCAATGAGTACCTACCTACTTTAATTCCCATATTGTTTTGTTTTACTCCTTGAAGACAGCTTCAAAATACGAACTGAACAATCAAGCTGATATGGCATGCTTAACACCACTATCAAACTAAGGCGATATACCAGATCCTACTCGCGCATAGACTGAGCGATCTCTGTGAAGAGACTTTACAGCCTGCAGCAAAAGTCCGCTCACTTGTATCGGGGTAGTATCTCCCATAATTTCGTTAACACAACTGTGACAAACCCCTATGGCCGTTAGCCAAGATTTTTTCCGTTACGAGAAAAAAAATGTGCTCCATATTTCCTGTTTCAGGTCTAAAGCCTCTTTAAACCTCTTTCAACAGCCTCTCGGAACTCTTTTGTATTCTTCTAATATTAATTTTTTTCTTAATATTTTAGCATAAACTTTACTATCCAAACTAATCAAACTGATAGCTCTATGGCTTGCACAATCTTAATCTGTGGCCCTTTAGTTTTATATAAAAGCACGATGTCTGCACCTCGTCAATCGTCTCGGACCTCCCCTGATTTCCTGCACAAATTCCAGCACAAAAAACTACTGATATACTATACTGATTTCGCCATCAGTGCTTGACATATATAACCTTGTAAAATTCTTCCCATCGCTGCAAAACGCGTGGATGTTCTTTTAAAATTTCACCACCTTTCGAAAGCACCCATTTTATTCACCCAACAGGTTAGCGAATAACCTCCGTAAATACAAATTTTTCGCCATAAAAGCTTCATATTTTCTCTAAAGTTGTTCGTTAATGTTTCATCTTTCTCATTATGTGACTTTTCTCGCTTCATGTTTATCAGTACTTTGTTTGGTGCCTTTGCAGTGTATACTCTTTATTTTTTTACACTTCTCATACTTTAATAATTATCTGAGCCTTTTCCTGCCATGATTTCTTCTTGTCGATTTTGATCTGATTCTGATTCTGTTGATCGATTATAGTAAGTATATCGCTTATTATATAAATAAAGCGGCAAAGGGTATAATAATGTTTTATTCATTATCTGGTAACGTGACAAGGCGCGGCGTTTAGTTACGCCACTCGTTATAGAATGTCTCGAAAATTGGGAACGTGCGTAGTGTATTCAAGCTAAGTTCCTTCTATCTATCTTTTATATATAGCTGAAATCATAAGAAATAAACAAAATTAAATTGACAACAATCTATAAATTTAACTAAATAAAGCATAAAATTATCAATTTTACGCGTTATAACATAATGCATCGATTCCCGTTGAGTGAGTGACGTTAACGTTTGTCGGGAGCAATTTCCAGCGGGGGATTTCGTTACGACCTAATAAGCATATCCGGTATGGAAATTTTGATGCGGAGGCTGTTTGTACATACTGAAATATGGATGTGTGATTATGTATTTTGTGATGTTTTTTTAAGATTTTCGGATTTACGCTCTATCCCGTATGTAACTGGGTAGGCAGAGAGAAATATTAAGAAACTCTGTTCTCTTCTTGTTGTTCCGCAATATTTTGAAGCTGCGTGGGAATTAGTGGAGTCTATCTCCGTGCTGTTTTACGTTTTTGTTTAGCTTCATATGTATTTAGAGTAATCAGGGGGAGTTTATTATTAATACACTCCACCGCGCACGGCCCCGCTTTCGATATATTGCATGTTGAGAGGAGAAAATAGACTTTAAAAAAAAATCTTGAACGAATAGGTAGAGTTTGTCGAATATAAAACTTCAATGTTAATTAGGTATTATTTTTAAGCGAACTAACATTTTGGCATATTGACAAGAACATAAACCATAGTTTACCAGTTTAACAGTGTTTTTCCTATTAGAATAAAAGTACATATTACAACTACGTAGGCCATTTATGATTTTTGTCATCAGTTCACGTCATCAAATTGTGCTTTCTATAAAAATCTTTTTAATTGTGCATATGAATTTTAAAGAGTTCACTCGATTTCTCCAGGATTTCTTCATCAGATCTTGACATAGTCACCATGGGGCCACCTGTGAGGTATACCCTTTCAAACAAAAAAAGGATTATCCAAATCGATTCAGCCGTCTTCGAATTATCGGTGAACATGCATAAAAAAAGACTTCGATGAATTGAGAACCTTCTCATTTTTTGAAGTGGGCTAATGGAAATAATTCTTTCCTATAGATGGAATTCAAACTGCAGTCAGACGCCTCGACGGTTTTATATGAATATATAGTCTTGTTTACTCTTTATAAAACGCACCGTGATACGTTTTTTTATTGTGAGATGTATTTACTATTATATTATTTATATACTGGCAACCCCGCGAACTATATGAATATTTATATAATAACTTCAACTTTGAAAGTTGAGTTCCGTCACTCAACATGCGGAATTCGGTACAAAGTGGGGAACGAAAGTACCTTAATGGGGAACGGAGCGTCTTATCACTAGGTTCCCAGATGCCCTCTGCTTGATTGCACCCTACTATGTGCGGAATACAACGTAATGTAAAAAAAACCAATGACGTTGAGTTCCGCCACTTAACACGCAATGCCTTCAGAACTCAGAGGAAAATGGCAAATCGAATATCTTAGTACAAGATTCCTTCTGATTACTCTGTTGTGTGCGAGATATAGAGTGAAGCTAAAGAAAAAAATACACAACCCCTTAGGTCTCTTAGAGTAAAACATAAGCTATAGAAAGAATTATTAAAATGTAGTAAAACTAACCGTTTTCTTAGAACAAATATTTAAATTACATTCCATAAGAAATAGTAGATGAATGGCTATTTTATACCGATTTCATGGTTTTATGTGCAGTTTGCCTGCAGCATAAAACACAGTCAAATTTAAAATATATGAATGCATAGTGCAGTGGCAGTATTCGAGAATTTCATTAAGTTGGTAAGTAAGAACGGATTCAATATATTATATTTTTTTAAGTAAAATTCTAGTAGTGTTTTTGGCGCTCTCGAGGTTCAGCTGCTCATCTTCTGACAGTAACCTCGACGGTTGTTGGTTCGATTCCCACTCGAGGAATCATTTATTTTTATTTTCTGGACATTGAGATAATACACTGGAGCAACAAACATACATCAGGGTAGACAGAGAGAAGTTATAGTCAAGACATTGTGTTGTCAAGTTTCTACCCAATTTGAGTGGCGGAACTTAACGCCGTGCTTTATCTTCTTGTAAGAGTAAGAATCCATAAACGCAACGTTTTATTTTAAATACTGTACCACAGCTACGGCCCAAAAATAAAACTCTTACATATTTTTCTACTGAACCAATCCCTCAGTCCCATTTCTAGCTTGGTTAATATTAAAATATGCAAAATACATAATCCAGCGACCGTCTCAATATTTGAAAGGATTGCGATTTTCCGAATTCTTTACGGATTTGACTCGCAGCCAGATTCTAGTACGAAAAATCCAGAATTTCAAGCTTTAAGAACTCATATTGGATTTCTTAATGGTTACCAATAGGCAGCAATTTGAACCACTCCGTTTTTTTACTTCTGCTAATATTATTTCGCTTTATCACGACATAGTAGAGCTTGGGGACCTAGTGTTAAGACACTCTGTTGTCATTGAGATACTTCCGTTCCTCTCTTTCCGTCCAATTTCCAAGGCTTACGGCAATTACGAGTTGAGTGGCGGAACTCAACGTTGCACTTTGTCTCTACGTTGAGTTCCGCCACTTAACACGCAATGCCTTCAGAACTCAGAGGAAAATGGCAAATCGAATATCTTAGTACAAGATTCCTTCTGATTACTCTGTTGTGTGCGAGATATAGAGTGAAGCTAAAGAAAAAAATACACAACCCCTTAGGTCTCTTAGAGTAAAACATAAGCTATAGAAAGAATTATTAAAATGTAGTAAAACTAACCGTTTTCTTAGAACAAATATTTAAATTACATTCCATAAGAAATAGTAGATGAATGGCTATTTTATACCGATTTCATGGTTTTATGTGCAGTTTGCCTGCAGCATAAAACACAGTCAAATTTAAAATATATGAATGCATAGTGCAGTGGCAGTATTCGAGAATTTCATTAAGTTGGTAAGTAAGAACGGATTCAATATATTATATTTTTTAAGTAAAATTCTAGTAGTGTTTTTGGCGCTCTCGAGGTTCAGCTGCTCATCTTCTGACAGTAACCTCGACGGTTGTTGGTTCGATTCCCACTCGAGGAATCATTTATTTTTATTTTCTGGACATTGAGATAATACACTGGAGCAACAAACATACATCAGGGTAGACAGAGAGAAGTTATAGTCAAGACATTGTGTTGTCAAGTTTCTACCCAATTTGAGTGGCGGAACTTAACGCCGTGCTTTATCTTCTTGTAAGAGTAAGAATCCATAAACGCAACGTTTTATTTTAAATACTGTACCACAGCTACGGCCCAAAAATAAAACTCTTACGTATTTTTGTACTGAACCAATCCCTCAGTCCCATTTCTAGCTTGGTTAATATTAAAATATGTAAAATACATAATCCAGCGACCGTCTCAATATTTGAAAGGATTGCGATTTTCCGAATTCTTTACGGATTTGACTCGCAGCCAGATTCTAATACGAAAAATCCAGAATTTCAAGCTTTAAGAACTCATATTGGATTTCTTAATGGTTACCAATAGGCAGCAATTTGAACCACTCCGTTTTTTTCCTTCTGCTAATATTATTTCGCTTTGTCGCGACATAGTAGAGCTTGGGAACCTAGTGTTAAGACACTCTGTTTTCATTGAGATACTTCCGTTCCTCTCTTTCCGTCCAATTTCCAAGGCTTACGGCAATTACGAGTTGAGTGGCGGAACTCAACGTTGCACTTTGTCTCTACACCAGAGTGAAGAAAATGAAAATATAAATTTGAATAATTATTTAATTGTCTCGATTTGAGATCGAGCCCACAACCAGTCGATTTTACAGTCACGCTTTGTGGCGCTGCGCCACGACTGGCCTCATTGTTATAAGAAATAATATGAAATATGTTCTTATTAAGACACTTCTGCTCCTCACTTTCTGCCGAATTCTCGAGGCATTGCGTATTGAGGGGTGGAACTCAAGCCATGCTTTGGCTTGGCACTAGAACGAACAAATAAAAATGATAATAAGTAACAATTCATTACCTCGTGTGGAAATCGAACCAACAACCGTTGTGTTTAGGGTCACACACTTTGCGCCACCACGACTCTTCGTGCTCTCTACTATAATTTCACCATTATAATAAATAGGTAAATAATAAAAAAAAACTATTTTTATAATATATTTATTTAATGTAAGTATCGTACTTTAACTTGAATTAACACTGTAATGTGGCCATAAAATTTTTAAACGACAACCTTTGTAAATAGTTTAATTGTATTTTTATTTATATTATATTGTTATACATTATATTTTATTAGTTATTTAATAAGTAAGTATATATATATATGTATCGATTTTATAACATTTATATATGTGCTATTCTAAATACTTAACTTAACTTAACTTAGTTTCACGCTTTATCCCTTGCGGGGTAGTCAGAGAGAACGGAAAACGTTCCCCACTTTCTGCCGCTTCGCTCTAGTGTCGAGGCAAAGCGCGGCGTCGAGTTCCGCCACTCTACACGCAATGACTCCAGAACTTGGCGGGAAGTCGGGAACTGAGTGTCTTAACACCATGCTGATAAGCAGAGGAAACCCAGAAGTGTGCAGGATACTGCGTGAAGCTGATTATTACAGATACATTCTAAATGCCTAAGGTAACTCTGGCCTTAGGTACAGTGGCTAACCTACTGTAATATATTGTAAGTATAAACAGAGTTTCTCTGAATACTTTGCTATGCAGGAGATCGTGAAGCATAAAAAAATCTTAATATAAATTTTAATTTTAATTTTTATTTGTTTAAGATGATGATATCTCGTATATAGCAGATATAGATGCGGATGGATGCTTTAACACTTCTTTTTCCATTTTTTTAGCCAAATCTAAGACAATGTATATTTGCTAGAAAAGATATGAAAAAAAAAATATTACTACCCCAAGTGGGAATTGAATCAACTACCTTTGCGTTATCATCCAGAGGTCATTTTCCACAACGATACAATCGATATTTATATAAAATATAAAATCTATAAGCCAACAATTTATAGTTCTCTTGAGTATAATATTTTAAAACGTACGAACTTTTGACAATATTGATACAAGAAGTTACATTTTTCATATAAACTTTAACTATCTATTTCTTCTTCTTAGAAATTTTTAACATATGGTATAGGCGAGGCCGTCGTATCACAGTGGGACAGTCTAGCGGCGCCATAATTGAATTTCCGATGATTCTGAATTCGATTCCAATTTGAGAGAATGATTGTATTTAAATTATTTTCATTTTCATAGACAATCAAAAGGAAAATAGGGAAGAGAATGTTTCAACACTAGGTTCTCTCGCTCAACTCTCTAGTATCCGCAAATAAGTGTTAAGCTACTTTTATAAACGAAGCGCGGTGTCGAGTTCCGCCACTCTACACGCAATGACTCCAGAACTTGGATTTCAAAAACTCTAACTGAACTAGGAAAAAGATCAAACATTTTTATAATTCATGCAAACGATGCTACGATCCTGAATTAAAACCAACGTCATGCTTCATATATCCCGCACACAACAAGGTAGGTTAACCTAGTGTTAAGACACTCCGTTCCCTACTTTCTGCCAAATTCTAGAGGCATTGCGTGTTGAGTGGCGCTTTGTCTCGACACAACGACAAATGATAGTATATATTTAAACCAATATTTCATTTCCTGAGTGGGAATCGAATCCTCAATCTCAGCAACAGTCACACTTTGTGCCCTTGCGCCACGACTGACCTACTTCATTATTTAAAAAGTAATTCTTAAATATATTTTTAATGTATAAAAGATTTAAACGTAACGAAACTCAAAATTGCACCCCTTAGACCTCACTATGGGCTAAGACTAGTTGTCTAAAAATAATATTGTTTACATTTCGTACAGAGTAACACTTTAAAAATGTAAAAATAAGTAATTATATAAATATTTTTGATGGAATAGCTCTTTTGAATGTAACTTTTATATATTTATATTTGATATTCAGTGTATTCCCATTTCCATGTTTTGCTGACACTGTTGTCGTAGATCGGAGATATTGGGGATTTCACTGGCTCTGTTACCTGCAATTTTTTTAATTTATATTATATGCTAATGTGAAAAAAGTTTTATTTATAGCTTCAAGTTGTATTTACTAAAAACGGCTTCACGCTGTATCCCGCACACAGCAGGGTAGGCAGAGGGAACCTAATGTTAAGACACTCCGTTCCCCTCTTTCCGCCGGATTGTAGAGGCGTTGCGTGCTGAGTGGCGGAACTCGACACCGGAACGAAGAAATGAAAATATAAATGTAAATAAATGTTTCATCTCCTCGAGTTGAGATCGAACCCACAACCAGTCGATTTTACAGTCACACCTTGTGCCCCTGCGCCACGACTGGCCTCAATAATAATTTGTTATATATAAAATTGAACGTGGATTTAAATGTAATTTTAATTAATTTATTAAAATGATGAAATGAAAAATTTTGAATGGGACTTTTTTTTTTGTATTTTATTACTTCGACAATTAAAAATAGATTTGATTGGATGTTAATATTTGTTGAATAAGTTATATTTATAATGGGACCACTCATATAAATTACGACACGGCAATTGGTTGAACGCTTAAAAAAATATAGATAACATATAAGAATATATAGATAACATATAAGATAATCAATTGAATTTAATAATAATTAAAACACTATTTACTTGACTACTATGTCCCAATTCCAGACTTCTTTCTTCAGGTCGCGGAACCAAGTTCAAAGGTTCATAAGCATCTGACACTCCACTATCAGGCGAGTCTGGTGACTCCATACTGTTCACATAACCTTTGGGCACTCTGCTCTTGTTTACGCAGTAATCTCCAGTGAATGGGTTTTGGTAAGCTACCACTGTTCTGTAAAAAAAGAAGTAACTAAAAATTTTTTCAGTTGGAAATTATAGAAGTTAAATAGAGATGGATATTTTTTTATTTGCTGCTGTTTTTTGTGTTAGTGGTACCAGGAAAGCGTGTAAAGAGTAAAATGACAAACAAGAACATATAAATTATAAAAAGCTTATAACTTTTTTAAATATATGAAAACTTTTGTTTACTACTATATACGTTAATATCAAATTTTTTGAATTTTTTCACATAGCAGAGTAGGCAGATGGGTCCTGGAAGTCTAGTCACTTCGTTCTCCATTTTTCTTCATTCTCCATTAAGACACTCTTCACTTCAACGTTCCTCACCTTTCAACCGAAGTCCTGAAGCATTCGTGTTGAGTGGCGAAACTTAACGCCGCGCTTTGCTTCGTTACCAGAGAGAAGAAATAAAAATATAACTATTTCAGTGTCCCGAGAGGGAATCGAGCCTACAACCGCGTTGCATTTATAGTCGAACGTTTGTGCTCCAGCGCCACGACGGTGAAAGTAATATCAAAATAAATCAGCTTCACGCTGTATCCCGCACACAGCAGGGTAGGCAGAGGGAACATAGTGTAGAGACACTCCGTTTCCCAAATAATGATATCATTTTACCTTAATTGTTCATTAGTGGCTCCTTCTTTCTTATGTGAAAATAGTACTTTAGTTGGCCTTAGTAATATTGCAACCTGAAAAAAATAACATGACATTTTATATAGCATGTGACATTTTTTAATGTTTTTTTTTTTTTTATTTTTGCCACGTTGAGCGCTTTTTGGTACAGAAAAATTTTATGGGTTCATGTTACCGAAATGTTAATATTAATTAAATATTTTCACTAGCGACTCGTCCGCGGCTTTGCCCGCTGTAATTGCATGAGTATTTGTATAATTGGTATACATTAATGTTTTGTTCATGAAAAAAATATGTCAACTTCACATAAACTTTTATTCTTTCTATAAATAAAAATAGCCTTTGCAGTAAATTAAAATATAATTAATAGAAACCACATTTTTTATATAGGTATGCTATACATAGGTAAAGCATCAAATCTTGCCCAAATTCCGCTGACGTCATATACATACTTGATAGCATTATTTTTTTCTGAATTTTTTTGTATAATAAAATATAGCATATATAGCAACCCTGAATAGCTTACTGTTTGTGAAAGCGTTTTAATTTTTGGTTCAGTATTTGCGAAAATTATTAAATTATAAACAAACAAACAAACATTCAAAGTTACAAACTTTATTTCTTTATTATATTAGTATAGTATATAACATCTCCCGTAGAAAACCTTATAGAGATCGTATTTCAGTAAAAGATGCGTCGATTCGTATAATTTGGGGGTGGGGCAGGGGCACAAGGGTGTGACTGTAACGCTACAGTTGTGGGTTCGATCCTCACTCGAAAGGAATGATTTCTAATATCTTTATATTTTCATTTCTTCGCTCTGGCACCAAGGCAAAATCCCGGCGCTGAGTTCCGTCATTCAACACGCCTCGAAAAATTAGGCTAAAAGTGGGGAACTGAGTGTTTAACTCTAAGTGCCCTCTGCCTACCCTGCAGTATGCAGGATATCGCGTGATACTATTTGTTTACATCTGAATAATAGAAATAATATAGATATTTCTACCCGAAATCGAATCTACAACCATCCGATACAACAACACATTCCCAATAGCGTCAATATAAAATCCGTAAAACGCTAAAATCTCCCTTAACACTGAAATATAAAATTTTCGTATGCATGATAATCTCGAAAGCTCTCTGCGGATATAAGTTAAAAGGTTCTATCGTCTTTATGTTTTGAGATAAAACCATATAAGCTTGTGTAAATAATCCCTTGGAACTGTAAAATAAATGTTTATTTTGAGTCTAACATTTGTTATCGCATGAGAAAGTTGAAGTATTATTTGTTAGAAAATTAGAGGCTATAATGGCTCAGGGTGCAAGGGTGTGACTGTAATGCGACGGTTGTGAGTTCGATCCCCACTTGCAGGTATGAATTATTATTTATTAATATTTTCATTTCTTCGCTCTGGCACTAAGGCCTGGCGCTGTCCACCACTCAACAGGCAATGCCTCGAAAAAATAAGATAAAATTAGGACTGGATATCGAGTTGAAATCAAACCTAAGTCTACGACCCCATTTTTCCTAAAAAAACATATTTCTACATTTACTTAAAAGAAGATATTTAGCTTTTATCAATTCAGCCGTTTATATGAAAAAAATCGTATTTCGACACTATAAAGGGAATCAAAATTACTTATTTAGAAAACGTATAAAAATTTGAATTGTATCCTGGAAACCGACCAGGCGCTCCGACCACTAAGCCCTACGTCCTCAAAATAGTCGGTTTCCAGGAGGCGCGGGTTCGAGTCCCGTTACGTTCACATTTTTATACGTTTCCTAAGTGCGGAATAACACTTTAGTAATATTAGGAATCAAAATTGATAGGGTACTTCCGCCTAAACTAGAATTATGAAATTTGACAGCTAGTATCTACATGTAGTATTAGTATAGGAAAAAATATGAAAAGTATACATTTGTGGTTAAATCCTTAAAAATAGTAGCCTTAAAATGGGGGCAAAATTTGGTATTAAAGCTGCTAGTTCAAGTGATGTATCAGATGAAAGGAAATTCTGGCTAAGCTAAGCCAGAATTTCAGAAAAAGCTCGAGACCTCCAATTTTTATATGGAACTTTCGGTGGGCGAGACCGACTCGCGCTTGTCCGGTATTTTTATATAAACAGCGTGTATTATATTTTTGGTAGTTAGCAGAGTAAATAGACATAATCTTGTATTTTTCTTCATTCTCCGCTGACATTGTGTATGGAGTGTAGAAAGTCACTGCTGCATTCTGTCTTGTCGGAATGGAGACATAAAACAATTCATTCTCTCTAATAGGTATCCCCACCTTCAAGACAGCAAATATAGGGGAACCTTCAAACATATAGCCTTCTTTAAGTATGTAGGGAACCTTCAAGACAGCAAATGTAGGGCAGCACTAACAGAGGTATAACGAGATTTTCTATTTTACGTCTTATAGTATACTCTAACAAAGATGCTGCTAGTATACGCGTATTTATTAAAGAATAAGAGATAGCTATAAGAATACTACTTCATATAAATAAGTATCTACTTCTCAGTTACAAGACCACTCACTTGACCACTGCGCTGCAGTCTGTGCACGCGGTACACGCAATAACCGCATGTGAATAGAATGAGGAGCAACTGTAAGCAAATTAATTATATTACTATTTAAAACTTTTTAAAGTTAAATTTTATTGAATTGAGGCCATCGTAACGCAGCACAAGTGTGTTATTGGAATGCTACGGTTGTGGGTTCCGTTCTCACTCGGGAGAATTAATTAATATTTATTAATGTTTTCATTTGTTCGCTCTGGTAGTAAGGCAAAAAGCGCGGCGTTGAGTTCCGCCATTCAAAACGGAAAGTGCTCTGCTTACCCTGCTATATACGGGATACAGGATTAAGCTGAGAAATTTACTTATATACTATTCAAAATTTATTTTACTTTTTAACAATTGACTAAAATTTCTCAAGTAAATATCATCATAGCTTTAGTCGCCAAGCATTGGTGTTATTATTTACATTTTCTAGCTCAAGGTAGACAAAGCACGGCGTTCAATTCCTCCCCTCAACGTCTTGAATTTTTAAACACCTTACTTTTTCAAATGATTTTAGTAGAAATAAAACTCTACAAAAAAAATATTATGATTTTTTAATTTTTTATTTGTATACTTACTAACTAGACGTGGCTATACTTTTTACTCAAAGTAAATAAATACTAATTTTGTTTTATTATAAATATTTAATTAATTCATATTCACTATAATAAAAACACAACTTGAATAGTAACGAATTACACTAAAAAAATAAAAATAAATAGATTAATTAAAGGGTTTAATCCTCGGTAAGTAAATACGTTACCAAAAAAAATCTACTTTTCTTTATGGAATAAAATTCTACAAAAGACATATTTTGATTTTCTTACTTTTTAAAAAATATAATTAAGTATTTAAATGTAATTAAATTATTTTACAAAAAGCTACAGTAAAAAATGTATACTAACAGACGTGGCCAAAAAAAATCAACTTTTCTTCAGCTTTAAGCTCAAACTTACATTTAATACATATTAAGAAGCAGTACTTACCAGAATACTTAATAAAATTATATCAATATAAATAATAATCATATTTAACACTTTACACAATCACAAATGCATTTTATAAGAAAAATAACACAAAAACAATGATAACATGGGATTATTCAAAAATGTATGGTATTCTGCGGCAAAGTAAGGGAAACACGGTGGTCTGTGATTGGCCGAAATTTTTAAATTCTCGTCGCTGATTGGTTGATATTTATTGTGACACATTTTGGGCCAATGGAAAGCTGATATGGAAAGATACAGTGGCTGTTTGAAGGCATCTGCGTTATTGTCAAAGAGTAATTTTGGAAGATATGGCTTATATGAAAGTTTTTGCTTATATCAAAAGGCTTATATTAAATTTAGGCAGCTTTTTTCTAATATGATTTAAGTGTAAGAGTATTCATGGATAGTGTATAATATTTTTGATAGTGTATAATATTGCTATATGTTAAATATTACTTTAAATTTGCAATGAAGCGAATTGTTGTGGTGCCAATTTTATATTGTTTTACATTATTTCATATAAATTATCAGATAATCACATATAAGCAATTTTTGAATTACATATATACATAACTGTTGACCTTACTTTAATGTTGTAATTACATACTATATTTCATCATAAATCCAAACTGAATTTTTCATTTGTAATTTCAAAAATGCACTGAATTTACTTTTTAGTTAGAAGATTTACTTTTTTTTTAATATTTCCTTGATATGAGGTACGTCTGTCAGTTACATTTTCTCTAACGTACAGTAGATGCTTGGCGCCAGTACTGTCGCGACGTCTGTCCCGCACCCCCGATCTATATTGTTATAAAAATTATATACATATTAATATCTGTTTTTAATTTTTTTATAATATTTTACATTCAGTCTGTATTCCGCTTAGGGTAGGCAGAGGGAACCTGCGAACTCTAGTGATGGGACACTCAGTTCATATTAAGACACTTCCGTTCCACACTTTTCTAAGAATTATGGAGGTATTGCGTGTCGAGTGGCGGACCTCCATGCCGCAATTGGTCTCGTCATCAAAGTGACAAATGAAATATTAAATATTAATTTTCCTCGAATGGGAATCAAACCCACAAACTGTTGCTTTTACTGTCGCACGCTCGTACCCCTGACGACTGGACTAATATTTATTTCTATTAATACCTAATCCCTATTTCTATTAATAATAATAATTGAATATATTTTAGTCTAATAATCTGCACTTTTTGGGAAAGCAGAGACAATGTAGTTTAAGAGACTATAAATTCGAGTTTTTAATCTCTATATATAATAAGACAGTAAAAATATTATGTCTGTACATTTAGTAATTTTGACTGAAATGGATAGAGGGACACTTAAAAAGACTAATAGAAAGCAAAAAGATTTTTTTTGAATTTCTTGTCTGTCTGTCTGTCTGTCTGTCTGTCTGTCTGTCGACATATTGTTGTCCGCATTTTTCTCTGAAACTACTGAACCGATTTACTTGAAAATTTCACCAATTGCTTTGTTTTAACTCAATTTAGGTTCTAAAGTTTGGTTCATCAAAATC